>JABCJZ010000319.1:0-114988 GCA_013184445.1 Fusarium sp. NRRL 53497 | reverse complement strand
ATGCCTAAAGTATATAATATATATAGTTTTTTAGTTCTATTATCTTAATTAATTATAGATTAATAAGGTTACTTAGAATAATAATTTTCCTTGCCTACCGAAACCAAATTGATATGACTTTCAACTAAAACTCAACGTCTGATCAGAACAAACATCAGAGCGCTCTAAAACCTTTCTATTCAACGTGACTTGAAGAAACTCGGCCAGGTCTCCTAGGTATTGCCTGAGCACAGGTTCTTACCTATAAAGACAACTCGAAATTGACAGGCCTCCTGCGAAACCCCAGAAGCATATTAATTAACGTTCCTTTTGCGATATTTCGAAAGACATGGCAAGGAGAGAGCCCCCAAATCGGCATCATGGCCCATAGGGGGTGCGCAGAGAGATGTGACCGAAAGTCCACAGGGGTCAAAATGACATTCAAAGTTGGAGGAACTCTTCATGCCATGGAGAACTATTCCTCTGCTGCCATAATTATTCGTATGACTGCTATATCCCAATTCGCCAACACAATTGTTTTGACGACAGGAAAAGGGATGTTGTTGCGAATGAGGCTAGGTACCTCATTTTGACATTCTTATCTGACCAAATCTACCAAAATACTTTGAATTATAATTTTATCAGGATGTATCGCTTCACCTTTGGTTATAGCCCGTTTCGCGAGTGAAGATGGTTCTTAGTTCGCATGCCTGTGTTCGGTAAATCTGCCATATGTCCGGAATAGCGAATGCCCTATGAGTATCAGTATTTCCCAGCATACACACTAATCAGAAGCCCAATAGATTTCATTCTTATTACTGAAAAAATGCCGACAGCAGCTTGCGACTACGCAATGCATAGGGGCAAAGAAGATGGCTGTCTTGGCATGTTAGTAAGTCGTAATTCGGATACCTACAAGCCTGAGATCTCATGATAGGCTTCTATTGATCAACCTTTTATGCATTATCATTCTATTTAATATCAATGGGAGAACCAGTCGCGGCTGACTCGTTTACGAAATGCTTCGCTTCCTTATCGCTCGAAACCATCGGGCCTTTGAGAGGTGAGCGCAGGAAGAGGTCTCTTCTTGGCCTGCTTTCGAAAGGGGGGCGACTCTTGGATGTGGAGAGAGGAAGGGTTAACCTCTAGAGCAGGTGTCTCAGTTGTATTAGACAGCTAACTTGGCCTCGTAACTGGTAAAAGAAGTCGAGCTCCTCGTTCCTTAAGCTTAGCGACCTGCCATTCAATAGCATACATAACTGGGTCTGAGTACGAACCATCACTTGCTAGGACAGCGCAGGCCGGCATGATATCAACGGGACTTGGGAAGCCCTTATCGACATGCTGGTGGAGAACTGTGGCGATGGACCATTAGAGGACTGCTGTCCACAACGACATTTCTGGCGTGTTTTCTCGGTCTCTTCATTTCATATTCCCGTCTATTTAGTAAACGGTTTCAGTAACTTTCTGAAGATTCCTCCCAGTTATGCAATGTATACCTGCCGAGTCCTCAGTAGCAGGCTTGTTTTGACAATCCGGATACTAGACGGATACGTAGCGTTCAAAGTTGGCTGCGGGCGATGCAGCACATGACTCTACCCGGTTGATAATGCCGTTGATGATAAAGTTGACTGGCATGGCCCCGGCGATCAGCCAACCCCTACTAGACTGAGACTCGCGTATCTGCAAGGGTGATGGCGTTGCTCATTGGCAGGCTGTCATGTGAAAAGGAGTAAGCATACGGAGACATCTATAGATGCGAAACGAGTTATATAGCCAGATATACCAACTGACAATGGTTGCACTCAGCAACACCACGCCTGTTGGATTGGTAGCGTTGTGGAAATACAGTAGAAGTCTGTAGTTTCGAGGTTGGTTTATCTAGTGGATGACTTCGACCATGAACGTAGTTCGGACTGGGCCGGCTCATTGTTTCGTCAGCAATGAAATTGACTGTGGCAATCGAATCGTGGCGGTGAATCGTGAAAGGAGATTGTGGCTGGGTGGACCCATGGTACCATTTTGAAACCTTTCCTTTATCCTATGGTTTTTCCAGTACAACATCAGCGACCTTATTCTTCGCCAGCTGAACTGCACCAACAGCACAAACCTGCTTCGCCAAGTCACCGCCATTCTCCTTCCGACCTAAACTTTTGTGTGCAGCGGTATGCGTCCATTATTGAGCCTTGTCCGTAGGCCAGTTGGAAAACTTGGTGGTTTTCTGTATTGAATCATAGCACATTCGATGCGCCAAGTCCCAATTTTGAATACCACTAGAAACGGCACAGGCCATATGGTCCGCGACGGATAAGCCGGTGTGCTTTATCCAAGTCCCAAAAGTGCCTGCAGAACAAATCAGATGGATAGCTAGAGTAACTAGTTGAGTCTTTTTCTGACCCGCTGCTAAGATGCTTGGTGAAATTTTGCAAATTGCATTGCTGTGCAAATTGCTTAAGTCATAACCGAGATGTGTATCAGCTCACTGCCATCAACGTAATGATATGTTGCTATCATTTTGATCATGGCCATGTCTATATTTGTATCCAACAGCATCATATTGCTTACCTTCTTAGTGATTCAAGTTCATGTGACTATCCCTCAGATATTTTCAGCCGGTCAAATATAACCCCTCATAACGATTCTGACATCACTATGTAAGAAGAGGTAGCGCCTAGCAGTGCAATATAATTTTATCAGTAGTGAAGTCATAATCGCCACTCTGACATCACGTGATTATGACGGAAACCAATATCTTTCAGGCTTGCAATAGCCGACGATTAATGCTTCATTTTCGCTGTCCAAAGCCATGACTATTTACCTTTGACGTGCGCAAGCTGCCACCGACAGTCGCCATGGGTATGCCATATTCAAAAGAAGTCCACTCGGCATTGGATCAAGTCACGCCGCTCGTGGCCGCTGGATTCGAAGTCCTCCGCACGACCAAAAACATCGCAGTCCTTCTTGCCTTCATCCAAGTATTCGTGGCCATCATATTGACTCTAACGCTATTCGCGATCCTTGCGGTGATATACTCTGTCAATCCAGACTTGGAACAGGAACGGCGTGCGCTAGTCACGCCATGCATGCAGTGGATAGCTAGCTGGGTGATAGAGTATGGAGCTTTAACGATCTGGATTTTGAAGGTCTTTCTAGTTCTAAGTATTGCTAGCCTGGGGATATTTCTCTGGGGTCCTACTACGTATGCCATTCCAGAGGTTGAAGGCGAGGATGATAGTCCTGAAGGTATAGAGTGAGGCAAGTTACTTAGTCCGAGGTGATTTGGCATGTATACTAACTATTATATTAGAATGAAGAGATTTGTTTCTCCAGAAATTATGCTGGGCGAGGGGTTAATTTGTAACGAGATGCGGAGAAAGTATTGTTGTACTTATATCATAGTTTACAAAATAAGGTCGCTATATTTAGTATGAAGTTGATAGGGATCTCGAATAAAATAAGTTTATTTCTGAATGTTATATGTTGGTTTCTTGTGTGAAGAAAACTCATGACTTTGCTACCCTCCTCGTAGAATCAACCAACACAATGGTTGCGTCTATCCAA
Organism: Fusarium sp. NRRL 53497; assembly: GCA_013184445.1. Taxonomy (NCBI): domain Eukaryota; kingdom Fungi; phylum Ascomycota; class Sordariomycetes; order Hypocreales; family Nectriaceae; genus Fusarium; species Fusarium sp. NRRL 53497. The sequence continues at coordinate 111,448 of JABCJZ010000319.1, read as the reverse complement.
CGCGACTCTAGCCCGTCAAGAAGCTGGCGCACTCGTTTGAACTCGCATAAGATCCAATTATATCCCTTCTCATCAGGCAGGCTGACGGACATATCCTTCTTGTTTTGGTATTTTTGGTCAGTCTACAGAGAGCAAAAGAGCCTATTTACTAACTGTTTCGGTAAACCGCATATATGCACACGGCCTACTTAGTAACTAGAGCGAGCATTCATACTTGAGAAATGTTTGGAGGCAGCAACCGTGAGAGATGTTACTAAACCACTGACGAAAGACAAATGGCATTGCTCAATAGTGATCTGCGGCTGAATGACTTAGCACAAAACTTCCAGGGGTAGTGGCTTACAGGGGTAAACAGCCAACTGGTCTAGCGGGCAATTCATCGAATCATATGCTTTGGATGCATCAATAACCATAAAACTTCAGCCACTAGCTTGGCCACTATATTCTCACTATTGAAATGGTATACACGCTTAGAATTCTAGATTCTTATTTCCTCCTGCTAATTTTATCTTTAATTTAAATAAACCAGACTGTTTTCCGAATTTTGTTCCTCTTTTTCTTTCCCGTTTCCCCCGCTTCGTTTGAGTGTGCATTGTGTTATATCTGATCACTATGCGCCCCAGCATTCTTCACTCGGTAGCGCTTGGTCTTGCTGGCCTCTGGGCCGTAGACGCAAGCGTTTGCAAGCCCCGGTCTTTGTGTAAGTTCCCATTCAAAGTTCGAAAGTACGCATCAACTAAATCTGGTCCAGCATCCGGCGTTTCAACCATCGCGTCAACGACTCTGATAGCTTCGGAAACAACCAGCTCTGGTTTCTCTTCAGAGTCTTCTGTACCCAGCCCGTCTATCGCTTCAGCTTCTACCGAAGTCACAACTGGAGTTGACTCGACTGCTACCGACGTAACCACAGAATCGACCTCGGCAACCGAAGCCACTACCACTGTCGCTGTTATCTCCACGGATGTTTCAACCACGGCCGGAACTTCTGCTACTGAGACCACAATTGTGACCGAATCAGTCTCTTCCGCGGATGTTCCAACTACTACGGCAACCATTACCACCACGGCCGATACAACTACCACTGAAGCAACATCTTCCACTATGGTATCCGCTTCTACTGAAGTGACTTCTACTGCAGAGTCAACCACTACGACCGAAACGACAGGCACCACTGAAACAACAGTCTCATCCGAAACCATTTCTATTTCCGAGACGACTGAGGCTCCAACCTCTATTCACACTACTACAAAAGAAGCTACAACAACCACCACCGCCGAACTCCCCGTCATCACCGACTTTGAGATCAAAGGCACGCGCGCCCCAGTCGACGGCGCGTACCTCTACTCAAATGGAGCTAAGGGTAGTTACCTACTATTCTCCGGATCAAATTCTCCAGGCTATTCCCTTGCTACCTTCAGTGTTGATTCAGCCACTGGCCATCTCTTGATCGACCATTCACTACCCGTCTGTGCATTTTTTAAACCAGACTCAGATCTTGGGACATTGGTTACCTGTAATGACCCCCCTACGTCTCGAGAGGCTGCTATTACCTGCGCGCCGCCTGCTAAAGATGGAGATGTCTTGACCTGTAGTGTACCAGGCATGAGTTGTGTTGAAGTCCCAGCTGGGTTCATGGAATCCACCTTTACATGTATATTTACGGGAGAAATACTTACGGATACATCTACGGACTACAATTATGACACGGGCAACAATGTTCCCGTTATAGGAAAAATTCCCAATGGAGTGAACTTTGCGGTTCATGCTGTTTAGGAGAAGGATTTCAGAGATTTATCTGGATATGGATTTCTTATTTTCTTCCATAATATTAAGTAGGTATAATATTGTCTCTGGGGTTGGTTACAAATTCTTAGAAGTAGATACTTAATAGTAGAGTCCATTTAGAGCAAACGAACCGTTTACCAAAGAAACCGACAAGTCGTTCATGAAGCTCTCATCAAGTCCCGGTAAGTCCATTGACAAGTCATTACCTGATGAAAGAAACTCGTTCAGGTTGTCTACAAGCATGTCAGCTAGAGCATTGATCGAATGCGGCTATATTAAATACCTTTAGATGGCAAAGAGCTAAACTTGGTCCGATAGTTCCAAAGCGTATCGATACCTGTTGGGAAGAGGGATCTTGTAATCTGCAGTACTCCAGAATCTCGAGTACTTTATCCCATGCTGACTTTCCAGGTATTTGATCGAGGCTAACATTGAGGTCGGGGGGTAGACTAGCTGCAACCACAACCATGGCAGGCCCAAAAGTCACCAGAAGGTCATTAACACCGCTGATCAGTCTTCCAGGGGCCAGCTGACTTACTGCGAACAAAGTGCCAAGCGGTTGTATAATGCCAAGTTCTCGTGTTTCGGTGCAAAACGTCAATCACAGCATACGCTGTTGGCAGGCAAAGTAGGTTATGCCCTTGGTGGTATTGCCGCGAAGCAGTGATGCAATCCAAATGAGTTGTATCGGGCAACCTTCCCAGTTTAATATTTTTTCCGCGCAGAGCCGCGCAGCCCAAACAGGAATAGACCGACCCCACCATGTGCCAAATGACTCAGTTGATTAGCCCTACTAGGCGCCCAGTGACTCGCGTTAAAAGTGAAGCCGGATTGATAACTGGTGATCATGGGATTGGGGGTTTGGTGAATAACAACCAAGTCAAGGCTGTTAGTAATGAACTTATTGTAGACGTGCAGTGCATCGACTGGGAAGCGTGTGCAATATTCTTTTGGATGATCTTGAACATTCCTGGTGGTGCAATGCTGCGTCCAATCCTGCAATACGCACTTATCACGACGTGCAATTGGGTTGAGGCGTCGCGCGAATCGGAAAGGTCAGAGCTTTTATTTGGTGCTACCTGTATCGAATTTGGCGGCCGAAGGATGGAGAAATGCCGATCCCCAATTGACCTTAAATGGATCTGGGTGGAGAACTCGATTCTCAACCAGAGGTGCTACAGACAATAAAATGAAACCCTTCGACGTGAAATATACTGCGAATTTCTCCGATGTTGGGCATTTTCTTGATTGCCTGACTGTTTCTAGTTTCTATTCAACAACAGATCGGTTGCAGTCCCAGCAGCTTATCCTCAGGCCACCAAGGTCCAGTTCTTGCATTGAACTGAAGAGAAGCACTCCATGCTACGATAATGTCTAGACGGCGTAGCTGCGCTATAAGAACAAATCAAAACGAGTCGATAGTCTTGAACAAGTGTTTGCCTGGTTGCTGATAAAGTAAGCCTGTACTTCTTTGGGAGCAATCTTTGTTTCCTCCTCAACAACCCAATCCTGGCCCCTTTCAGGTCCTGCAAGATCGTCGCATGACCAACAGGTCCAGAAGTCGGCCATCTTCTGTCTCGAGAGCACAAAGAGTGGCAGAGACGAGTTCGATGCCAGATCCGAGCCTCGACTCCATGTCGGGAAGGTGATACTTAACATCACTTCCTTCAAGTTCGAGCTCAGTAACTTCAAACATCTCCGGCTATAGTGTCGACAGTCGCGGCGAAGTTGAATATGAGTGGGTCGGTCTGTGTATGGTCAGTTGGCCTTTAGCCAGAGCGATTTTCTTCTCTCTCTCTTGGTCCGAGGGAGGTAAGGTCAGGATCGACCCCTCAATCTGCGACCCGAGTCCCTTTCTGTACGTGCTTATTTTATAGCGATCGAGTTCTTTCATCGAGGTCTTTCGCCATCGAGTGTTGCTGGCCTCGGTTCATGGCATTTACAAAAGGGTATCGTGACAGTGGCTTCGTGGAATAGTGGATGACTCTGGCCAGGTGATGACTGAAACAGTAATAGCTCATTCAGAAGAAGCAGCTAAATTGGCACGTTAAGGGTCGTGGGAGGGTATCGATAAGGTACTATAAGACAATCTGTGAGCAAAGGGATAAACGCAAACAAATATCGTAATTGTAAAATTGAGTCGAGGTAGAGATGGCAGTGGTGATTGTGATGACGGAAGTGGAAGACTGTGTTTTTGGTATTGTGTTATGTACAGTAAAGTGTCTTCAGGGCTAATACACGAATAATAGTGATGACAATGATGATGATGTCTAGACTCAGCAGTCGGTTGAGACAGGATCACAGGAGATCGAGCTGTGGCTTAGCGGAAGGGTTTTCTTCCGGCTTGTGTTAAGTCATCACTGTCAATGAGACTGTTAGTGGTTTTGAACAAGATTGGGGAGAGCCAATTGGTGGTTGAGTTATTAATCGGAAGTACAATCACAGGATAGATCTACCGAGCCGCGACCTAACGCAGTCTGGGGATAGCGCACTGTCGATCGACGAGCTACCAGCGCCACTATCTTCCGGAAGAGATTCTTTCCGTGCCCTTGACTGCTTTTGGATTCTAGTGTCTCATAACGGCAAGCGGCATCTTTGTTCGGATGAGCCTGTTTCCGAGATTGTACATGCTGGTGTTCGACTTTTGGGTATACGTACAATGAAGTCGGTATGTGTAAGAGCCTCTTGGGCTCAATTTGCGAATTGATTCCTGGGGAATTTCTTTTGGTTCTCAAATTCAGATATTCGACATGTCTACACAATGGATCTCAACAGGGACTGCTCTTCCAGGCAGTCAAATCATTACCCACAACGAAGATGAGGCCGAAAAGGGACTTTGTGACGGATCAAGTCCTCCGACAATACCACCCCTTGCCTATATCTCTTCAGAGAGAACGACTACAGAACCACAGGCGAAAAGAATACCGAACCTCGATACGAAGTCGATACCAATAAAGAAACCTGTTGGTCGATGGATATTATTCCATCTATGGTTCAATACATACCGGAAGCTCTTTCTCTTGTGTACCTCTCTGAACCTGGCTGCCATGATATCAGCTGGTCTTGGTCACTTCTCCTATGCCGTCGATAACTCTGGAGCGATGGTGCTTGGCAACCTTCTCTTTGCAGTACTTGTGAGAAACGAACTATTCATGAGAATGCTCTATACAGCGACCATCTTCGGCTTGAGAAGTGTATGTAAGCCTGATGCTAGGTACCAGGTGTATACTAATAGAGTGTAGTGGGCTCCTTTGCGGGTACGTTTGGCGGCGACTTCGACGTTGCAACATATTGGCGGCCTGCACTCGGGTTGCGGGTTATCAGCAGCTGTGTAGGAGTCTCTTCTTCATTTATAACTCTTGTCCCATCCCTAATGCACGTCAACAGCTGGTTTATACTCAAACTCGTCCATATGATCCGCGAACGGGCAATGCAACATAGCTCCGTCATTGCTACTGGAGCCATCACAAGTACACTGATATGTATATCAGTCCTCAGCGCCTTGCCATGGATTCGCAAGTAAGCCTCCTAACGCCCTATGCTCCTATCTTTCGAGGTGAAAGCTGACAAGAATTTGACAGCAACCATCACAATACCTTCGAGAGATATCACCGCTTTATCGGTTGGCTAGGACTTGCAGTACGTACTGGGAACCGTCTTGAATATTAATACTGATGAGTACCTGTAGATGACCTGGGTGTTCGTGATCCTCAGCAATATAAATACCGAAAGCCATAGGAGATTGCTGCACGGACAGGAAGTTTGGTTCGCCATCTTCATCACAATCCTGTACGCCTATTCCCTTCCTTCTTCCCAACATAGTTAACCTTTACCAGCATCGCCCTCCCTTGGGTCACACTCCGAGAGGTTCCGGTACAAGTAGAGTTTGTAAGCAAACGATATCAAACCTTACCCCTGTATTAGCTAACAAGGCAGCCTTCGCCCAAAGTTGCCATCATTCGGTTCAATCGAGGAATGCAACAAGGACTCACCAGCAGGATAAGCCGAACTGCTGTCAAGGAATTCCACGCGTTTGGAATCATCAGCGAGGGTATCAAATCTCCATATCACTACATGGTCTGTGGTGTCCAGGGCGACTTTACAAGAAAGATCCTCTCAGACCCACCAAAGACTCTATGGACAAGAGAACTCAAGTTCGGTAAGATCAATCTCACTTTATTACACTGCTCTGAACTCACAGTATTTAGCTGGCGTTGGTCATGCCTCAGCGATGTACAAGAGAGGAATTCGGGTCTGTACCGGAACGGGTATTGGTGCTGCCCTGTCTACCTGCATCCAAAGTCCAAACTGGTATGCTCTTTCGTGACGTCGGTGTGCATACTGCGCCAAGTACTAACATTGATAAATCAGGTTCCTTATCTGGATAGGCTCTGATCAAGATAAGACATTTGGCCCAACTATAACAGACCTAATCCATAAACATATCGAACCCAAGCGTATGATTCTATGGGATACGAAGAAGGAAGGCAGAAGACCAGATACAATGCAATTACTGAAGGAAACCTGGCGGAGGTTTGAAGCTGAAGTGATATTTATAACATCTAATAGACAGGGGAACGACGAGATGATGCAAGGATGTTATATGGGTATGTTCTCGATCCTCAGCTAATATTAATACGGACATTACTAACAACTCCAAGCGAATATCCCTGCTTTTGGTACCCTCTGGGACTTTTAGTTTCTTAACTGTCATCGAAGCTATTGCGGAATCTGACAAGGCATGGTCTGATGTCAACATCGAAAAGAGCCCGCCTACCCAAGTGAATGCACAGTGACATGTTTTACCATGTGATCTATTTGTTTAAATGAATGAGCGTCTCAGACATTAGAGGGAGAAGAAAGGCAATAGATATTACTACGATGTGCTTTGCACTTGAATGCCCGAAAGAATAGCTCAACGGGAAATTTCGTCTTCCGATTTGCATCTTTAAATCTTGTCGTAAATATCAACACTATCACCATTACCAAGTCCTTCTATTCTGAGGCCACCACCACCATTTCCATTTACTTCCTGCGCTAAGCCCGTTCTCAAAGCTACTGATTGTCCGTATCAACGCTCTTTTTCAACATGCGCGACCTCTGAACGCATCTTACATGTCCCTCCAAGATCGAAAAGGAGTGCTGCCCAGAACGTCCATTTAGCTGTCTGGTATAAAGCCGTCAGCTTTGCCCTGCGAAAGCATATCATTGCGATACATACCACCAGTGGCAAGTGGCACTATGAACTGCTCGGAGATCATGGTCCAGACCCGGGACAAGTATGCGCTGGTCAAACTGTCTAAATTCGGCCGGTCGGTTTCAGAGAGACCAGATCACCTTCAACGAATTACCCAAGTAGCTCCAATAAGCCTGCGGCGCTGACTGCAACTAAACCTTGATCATTGCGCGGCTCTAGACACCCAGTTGTCCAAGAAGCGATCCTCAAAACAGAGTAGGTGAAGCCTTGATGATGATGAAGAAGATGTGAAATATTAGGTGGATAACACATTGAATTTATCCTCGCAGGTCCAGATTAAGTATATTCTAACTAGACAGTGACAGTATGGTATTTTATATATTTTTATAGATGTAACCAATCCTTGGAAACGATACATGGTCAAAACCATGGCTTCCAAGGGAAAGCACGAGATAACCGAGAACTTAGCTACAAAGGTTTCACATCCTAGACCGAGACATGTTCAGGCCCCTAAAATCGACACTAATGTGAAGACCAAGCCAGAATATATCGCCGTTCTGCAAAGGTAGATTTCAGCTGCTGAGATCAAGCTTGAGAGTGAGAAATGCCCTTTAGTTGCACTCTGTAACCAGAAGTAGAATGGTCAAGTTCAGGTTCGGGCTATCAACCTAGATGCAGCGCCAAGGCATCACCGATGTCGAAGTTCAACTTGCTGGGACTGACTCCAAGCTCGATACGCACCCCAGCATGACGAACAAACTCAATCACGTCCTGGGAATCTACCTAACCTAAGGGGGTATGCGAGGCAAGCTGTCAAGTAGCTACTGAACAGGCTGACACAAGCGGCCTTGAAGCAAGGGATCACCACCTAGCAGCCCGGAACAACTTCACCCGTGCTCAACATCACAAGCATCATCTCGAAACTGCAGTTCAGCAATTTCAGCAGGAAGGGGATGCTCAGATTTGGGTGGTTGAGGATTGGGTGCTCGTAAGGGACTCACAGCAGGTTACATCGGGAGTGGCTGTTTATGGATCAGGGGGGTCAAAGTTTGGGTCGAGAGACCATTGGTATACTGCCGGAACTGACAGAAGAAGAGTCCAACGAGAAATTCTGGAGTATTGGGCTGTTGATATCCATATTTGCTACCAAAATGCTGTTGCTTTGTGCAGGATTGAGTTAGTACTGGTGGAAGGTAGTGTTTGTTTTCATTTTCATTCCTGGCGGTCTTTTGGGTCAAGCACATTGATACGATATATAGGACCTTGAACGAAAATGGACTACAAGAGATGCTTGCTTTGCTGGAAGCTTTCGATTCTGAATTTGTTCTGGATTGCGAAGCTATCCTTGCGATATATAATCACTCCTCACTTGCTCTAGCGCGGGACTCTCGCGGCCTTTTCAAAAACAAAAAAAACACTTATCCAAATCAAACCCCCTCAAAAGGGCAAGTACATTACGATTCTCAGATACATCCAGTCTTTCTGTAGGGCGAACAGGGAGAGAGGAAAAGGGTACAACAAAGCCGCCGTTTCTTATGCATCTCAAGTATAGGTTTGATTATAAGTCGTTTATCTGCTCTAATAAATCCAAAATGGGAATGGCAAATGAGCCTATAGACCAAGACACGTTATCATATTGGTTTCCGAATAGTGGGAAAACCGCAGATCAAATGCTAAGATCTATTCCCGAAGTCGAATATACTGATACAAAAGTTGAGAGGCAATAAACCAGGGGCTTTATGACGATTGCTAACTAGATAGAAGCAGCGGCTTCTTATCCTTACGTACTTATTGAAAGTTAGACTTCTATGCTCGATAAGAGTATTTCAGAGGATGTCGGTTGTATTACGAGCTCCTTGAGTCACAGATAGACATAATGTTATTTGTGCCCAGGATATAATATTTTTTGGATATATCTTGCTACATAGCGTGATTAATATGCAGAAACTTAGGAAGGTTCTGAATTGCAAGACAAATATAAGGCTTTATGCATAATAACCATATTATGTAAAATATAAAATAATCTTTTAATTATATAATCTTAATTTATTTCTAAGAAATATTATACAAGGTTATTTAAATGATAAATATATTTATATAATGCATTTATTTAACTTAAGTTAATATAAATATTATATTTATTAGTATTTTAAAGTTTAATTTAAGAATTATATTTTGAATATATTTTAATCCCCTGTACTTTCTCCTACTATCGTGGCATTTACCCATGGATGTACTAGCTCCAAACCCCTCTTTCTAACTTCCCTAATACAGAATCCCACTTTATCATTACTTATCCATTCCAAACCTTTGCTTATACTTTGCAAAAAGACAGACCATCCTTGCCTTCTAGCCCTAAAATCGGCTTCTATATACTTCTCTAGTAGGCTCTCTTCTATGTAGTTTTCAATATCCCTGTGATACTCTGTTGCAGGTGAAAAATACTCTCTCTCATCGTACGGAGAATCTGTAACACCTCTGATGAGAACTATCTCAAATCGTTCCTTGGTCCCTTGTGGAGGTTGGATGTGTAGGACACAGGCTAATCGATTCTGTAAAAGCTGACCGAGTAAGCGGTAGGCAGTAACAAAATTCCCAATAGCAAGGGTATAATGATTAACTGTAAAGTTCAAACCTCCGCTGTTCTGTGGAGAAAATCTTGAAAGACCTTCAGCCCCGAATTCCAATATCAACGGGCACTGCCAATCGTCTGTTGAAGATAGAGTGTGGCTAAAACGGCGTAGTAGGTCTGTGATTTTATGTCCATCTTCGCTCCAGTCATGGGACATACGATGAAGGCATTGCATGACGAACCATGAATGCAGTAGGCGCGTTGCATCTCTCACGCCATGTTGAGCTTGAGAGGAAACATCCTGCCACCCTTCGCCAGTCGCACCTTGTAGGCGGGTTAGGATGTTACCAACAAACTCCAAGCACGTCTCTATTCTCAAAACCCCGCCGCGATCTACCAATGCGCAAAGCAGAACAGGAATAGCATCAGCCAGAAGAACAATGGACAATTGGTCTATCAGGTCGGTAATGACAGTGACCGAACTGACTGTCTCAACGACATTTTCAATAAACTCCAATTCTCTCGGGTTGGAAGGAGTTTTGTTATATAGCGGATAGCTCCAATACAAGTGATCGTGAAACAAGCCAGATTGCTGCCAGTCCCTCAAGATCTCAAACATGCTTTTTCGGAAAGACATGTTGCCCTGAGACCAGTTGAGGGTAATATCCAAGGCAGGGATTAGCTGGTGGCAGAGGTTATGGGGTCCCATGTATGTCTCTTTGCCCATTGTCACGAAGTTGTATCGTGCTTCCTTCTGGCATATAAATCGAGATTTGACTAGGTGGCCGGCGAGTAGCCTATAGACTTGCTCAATTGAAGACCAGTGACAAGGACCTAGAGATTCATGGCCAAATTTTGTATCCGTAATGAAGTCAAACGCACATCTGTGAATGAATTCAACCCTCTTGAGGTTAGAGTGACAAAGGAGTCTATCTCCGGCCCACCTATGGGGAATCCCATCTACCGAGGTTGTTACCTCAAGGAGACCACGGCAGACCAATCGCAATCGATCTTCTGCCCTTGCACATCTGGCCTGAAGCTCTTCTGCCTGGATATCGCGGCCTTCGTCCAATATAAATCTGAATGGCTTGTCCTCTATAGCCGTAGCCATGACGAGCAAGGAGCACATCGAACTAATATTAGGCCCTCCCTCATTCTCATCAAAACACAAAGAATATTCAAGCATCCTGGCTGTAATAACTAGGCTGAACCAGCGAGAAGCGTCGATCTTGTAGGGTGATAATTCGGCATCATCTCCTGGTCGCTCCCACATATCCATCAGCAGGTCGTTCAAGTCTGATGGCGTCTGTGCAAGTCGTTCCTCAAATTCTCTGGTATCTGCAGTACCTGAACGTATTGCGCGATTGAGGCTGTTGACGACCAAGACCACCCAGAGAAAGACACCATTCGCTTTCTGTACAACTGTTTCCAAAAACGTATACCGATCCCAACAACTTAGGCCAGATGTTTCTAGTCTATTCTTCGCAAAATGGTAGATGTCATGCTTATTAAGCTGATGGATTCTTAGGCGGGGTTGACCTGTGAAGAATTTGCAGAACGAATTCTCTTCCCGACTGGATGCGCATAACTTGATATTGTCGAGACTGAGTAAGTCATAAATAACCTGTGTATTCCTATGATCACCCCAGGGTAAGTCCTCAAGTTCTTTTGCCTCGTCCATTCCATCAATAAAGATGCAAAAGGTGTCGCTTGAAGACTTGATTGCCCAGCAAAGAGCTTTGTTCAACTCATTCAGATCCCAATCTCCACGAACTCGCTTGTCATGCATGTTCGATTGATATGCCAATAACTGTTGAGCGAGGCCGGGGTCCTTGTGAAGCACTTGATGTAGGAGAGAGTGTGTCATGCCTTGTATATTCTTCTGCAACAGTTGACCCGGCTTCCAGAAATAGTGGGTGATGATGTGTACATTGCTGTGCCGGACTTGCAAATGCTGTAATGTGAGGGGATTGGTTGCAAGGAACTTCATAAGGGAGCTTTTTCCAGAAGCCGGTTTGCCACTGATCCAGAATTGCCTGGAATCAGACTCCAACCAGGCGGGAAAATTACCAAGGTCCGGTAGGCTCTTAGTAGGGGCTGGCTCATCGTCTATATCCTCGTCACCATCAGCGTCTGAATCTTCCCGACCGGGGGGATAACTCCCACTAGAAAACTGCGAGTCCTTGAAAACCCAATCAAAGGTACCAGGGTAGTTTTCAGATATGTGATTCTTGCGACTGTTCATTTCAGGGAACCTGAGACTTTGGAGTAGTTGTTCGTGCTGTTTCTCGAAGCTTCGGCTCTGGTCCCGTTGCGCTAGATTTTGAAAATCTTGGGATACCGAGTCACGGAAACGGGAAAGGCTGCCTTGTGTAGTAGTGAAGCCTGCATCAATGGCTGTACGTGTTGTTTCATGCTCTTGAGTAACTCGATTCTTTGTCTCCAGGGACTCGATGGAGAGATCAGATATCTGGCTGCATCCGTTCGCTAGTTGTATAATAATTGATTGCAAGTTTGTGGTGAGCTGATGAAAGGACTGAGTTGAACTGATTTCTGCGGCTTGAGACTGGTTGCATACACGATGCAGCACGACACCATGGAGAAGGCTCTCGTATCTTTTGAGGTTGGCCTCAAGACTTTCGAGTTCTTTTCCTTGCCATAGAGATGCCAAGGTCTTCTTACCCATATTTATCTTCCAGCGGATTCCACTTTTAGATGCATCATCAATATGAAGCTCAGCGAATTTGGATTGTAGCTTGGCCATGGAGTCTTCTAGCTTTTTGCCAACATCAATCATCTGCTGTTGGTCTCTGTTCAACGGCTGGACTTGGGTAGCTGCCAAAGCTGAGTCATTCATGTCATCGAAGCAAGCTTTTGCGCTTTCGAGATACGCCTTCAATTTCGGGTCGGGGGACATTTTATCGCTAACGTCACGGTAGACTTGGAGAAAATCTCGGCCGAAAGTGACGATCTGCATCGCATTGCAGAGGAATCCTATCCCAGCTATCGCGGCTTCGGCTCCGGACATTTCTGCGTGTGTTGTTGAGTTTCTGAATGCTTGAAAGTTAATATCAGGCTGAGTGTCGATTTCTGAGAATGATCTGAGGAAAAGGACAGGAGGGCATGTTGAGCCAGACGAAATGCGGGGTTATATGTCAAGGCAACCAAATTGTGGCTGAGCAAGCCAGGCATTGTTTTGAGACAAGTCATACAGTAAACCTGATTTATAACGATCTTCCTTGTAAGGATAATCACGCTATAACGATATAACCCCCTTGATTAGGGAAATTTTATATGTAAAAAGGCAAAAACCCCAATTCTAATGATATTATTACTATTTTACTAACTCATCCCTATAAAATAAGAAAAATCACTTATAAGAAGGTCTCAAAATTCTCCTTATAGCTTAATTTTTCGCTTATTTTTATTTAATTTTAGTAACCTATTTCTTCCATATTATATTTTTAACTATTAGATAGTAAAAAACCACTTAAACATCTTTATAGCTATTTTTATACAATAAATTGTCTTTATAGTTAAAATACTATTCATTTTATAAGGCTATAGCTTATTGTGGCTTGCCTAGGTATGAATTAGCTGTTTAACCTTGTGTTGAGCGGTCGCGGTCGCGATCTAACGCGATAGCCGGTTAAAATTCGGATCTGCTTGGTGTTCCTTTGTATATAAATTAGTATGTGAAGGTATATGCCCCACTATAGTCTCAATATGGCGAATATCTGGCTATATCGATGTGGCCCCCCTTGTTTTCTGATATCGTTATAGACCTGTTTTACTGTATTGAGATTGTTCCCTCTATGCGCCATTGACATCATTATATAGCGTTTTCAATCTCAATGCAAGACACTTAGTTACCACTTGCTCAATCTGCACTCTGTGGACCTAAGGCTTTATTTTCTAGATGTGAGATTGGAAGAAGTCACCCTAAGCCCACTTTACAGGCTAATTCTTACTAAAAAGGCCTAGAGCTTGTAGCCCACCCTGTATTGGTATTGGTTGATCAGCCAGCTTGAACCTGTGACCCTGAGCGGTGAACATCAGGAGAACATTGCATTGAAACTATGTTAGGATCAACATTATCGAGATACTTGTCCAATCAAGATGCGGGTAGGAGTGCCTAGGTTGATAACTTTGTCGAGTGTTTCACCTAGTTCCAGGCCATGTCTGCAAGACAATTGGATATCTCAAAGATCGCAGTAACAGGAGCCGATTGTGCAATGTGCAAGTGCAATCTCGAAAAGTCTACGGGCAACACGTATGTCTTGGTGAAATTGAGGTTCTTGGTACTGCCTGTCTTAGCAGCCTTCAGGTCAGTATCGTCATATTATCGAAGCCGAAATTTGCATATTTCCTGCTTGGCTTCTTTCTGGGTCCCCACCTCCCATGTTATTATAAAAATTGAGAGCGAAACTTTTCATAGCGCTATTTTATTAAGATCTAGGCCTCATCGGCATCTAGGATCTTATCCATCGTCGCATCTGAACACATTTAGCAATAAAGGGCTAAAGCGCGTTGGAGTCAATTACAATGAAAAGTGACTCCAAGTCACGGTAAATAAACTTCTGGGCCTTCGTCACCTACGTCTATGTCGTGGCGATGAACTGACGAATAAAGCAGCATATGCTTGAAACCCAGAATTTGACTGTTGCTGAACATAGCTGTTATTCGTTGCGATTATGCTAATGGGTTTGGCGCCAAGCTGCTCTCAAAGTGAAAGAAGCTTTGTCAGTTGCGTATAAGCTACAGGGGGATGGAGAAGTGGTCTCAGATGAATAAATAGAACTGCAAAACTGAGACGGTCGCAAGTCGCAGTCCAGTCAGAACAAGTTTGTCGGCGTTTAGAAGGCCGCCGTCCTTTGGTTTATTCTCTTTGGAAGAGCTCTTTATCGTCAGATTCCGACGACATCCACACCTGATCACACATAAGCGACAAGCTGAATCGGTGGTTCTTCCCGAATAACACCAGAGTCAAGAGTCAAACGGCTCTGTCAGACATCATGCGAAATGTTACCCCACTAATCAAATACCTGGTTAGGGCATAAAGTTCGCACCGTGAATGACTTCACCAATGGTCTTACACTCTTTAGTGGTAGTGGGGATATAGTCTACTATCAGGATTTTTACCCGAGGCTAATTTTGACAAGGATTCCTACAAGCATCCGAAATACAAAACACAAACTAGGGTCGTCATTGTATCTCAATTATGACCAAGAATCTCCCATGATTGTTGCAATTAACTACATACCTGAGGCCCGAATTTGCTGGGCAAGGGCGCCGACACGGAGAGTGGTAGGGTCAGTCGCGATGAGTTAGATGACGTAGTGGTCAAAGATCCTTGGCGATATCGTACTTCTCTTTCGACAGAGATCTCGTATCTGCGATCTTGTCAGTCGATTTCCAGATACTCTGCCCTTTTTGACTTGAAACTCAGTGGATCAGATAATGCAGTCGTTGTCTAATAAATTTGAGATCCAAGATTTCTTGCAGGTAGTATTTGTAGCAGCCGATCGGGCCATAAACCCAGCTAATATACAGGTAAAGTCACAAGACAAAGCTTTACCGCTTCAAGAACATAGTAAAAGGCCCAACAATGGGGAAGTTCGAGATCCCTGAAGTCCGGATGAATCTTCTGTTAGTGGCTTATGTTTCCGGATGCCACCCCGGAGGATAACACTCCGAAATGAGCTTTTCCCGACGAGTCAAGTCGCAGCTTGCTCCGGCAAGAAGCCATGTTATTTTTGGATAACATGCTAATGGCCTTTTTGGAACAAATAGTAACAGCAAAGATGAATTAAGAATCAAACAGAAATAGCATTCAGCTAAGTCACGGCTATCGACTGTAAATTAAGGATGTCCCATCCTAACAAGACACAACAATCCTGCAACTGGAGTCCTTAGCTATTGTTACCAAAAGAGCAGCAATGTTCTTCCAGACCCCTCCATTTCTGAACCGTGTCGTGTTCTCCGCGCCCGGATTCGTTAGGAACCTTTCTCCTTTGGGATTTCGGACCTCGACAACCGACAGTCGACGTATTGAGACCACGCAATCTACAATGGTGTACCGTCGTGGCATTCCCATTGGGGGATGAACAAAATGCTACCTGGGGCGTGATTGCTTATATTGTCCTTTCGCCCGCGGAGTGCTCTTATACCTCGCTCCTGGTAGTGCAAGCACCATATTGGAATCGTCTCTCTTCCTTCACCTTTCGCCAGTCGTCAAACCATCATCTCCGGAGATAATCATGAAGATAGCTACTTCATTTGTGGCCGCCATGGCCTTAGCACAGAGCGCTTCTGCACATTACATCTTCCAGCAGCTTACTGTTGGTTCGACCAAGTACCCGGTATTCCAGTACATTCGACAGAACTCGAACTACAACTCTCCTGTCACCGGTATGGTCCCGATACCTTGCCTAATTAAAAGCCTGTACGGAGTAATATCCTGACGATTATATGAAACAGAGCTGGACTCTAACGACCTTCGATGCAATGTCGGCACTTCGGGATCCGGCACTCAGACCGTTGCAGTCAAGGCTGGTGACTCGATCACCTTCACCCTTGACACTGCTGTCTACCACCAGGGACCCATCTCTGTGTACATGTCCAAGGCACCGGGCTCTGTTGCGTCCTACGATGGCAGCGGTGATTGGTTCAAGATCAAAGACTTCGGTATGCTGCAGCCAATCGGCAGGGTAAACATGGAGCAAGAGAAGGGCAACTGACGAAGTCTGAATAGGCCCGACCTTCAGTGGCGGATCTGCGACCTAGCCTCTAAACCGTGAGTTAACATTCGCCGCCAAGAGCCATCGTTCCGTAACCTGACGTATCACCTCTCCAGTGAACTACACCTTCAACCTTCCCGCTTGCATTGCCAACGGTGAATACCTTCTGCGCATCCAGAGTCTAGCCATCCACAACCCTTGGCCAGCGGGAATCCCTCAGGTAAACAACTTATATCTAATTCGCCTCAAGTACGCAAAGGCTGACGTGGGAAATCTTAGTTCTACATCAGCTGCGCGCAGATCACCCTTTCTGGTGGAGGTAGCACTGTTCCCAGCAACCAGGTCAAGATTCCTGGCGCTTTCAAGGACACCGATCCTGGATACATAGCCAACGTAAGACGATGATTTGCCCTTGGTGGACTGGAGTACATTAACGCTTCGTCTTTTAGATCTACTCTAACTTCAACAGCTACATCGTTCCTGGCCCTGCAGTGGTATGTCAAACGCAACGCAACTCCATAATAAGTGAATACTAACTGTGACTTGAGTTCTCTTGCAACGGTGCTGGCGGCGGTGGCGGTGGCAGCAACCCTCCCACTACGACCCTCCAGACGTCTACCCGGCCGACGTCCACACAGGCTCCTCCTCAATCTACTCAGCCTTCCGGTAACGTAAGCTTCATCTCCAGGACTGTTTACTACTAAGTGCTATTTTGGGATGATTAAAATGTGCTGACTTGATGCAGTGCGCCGCTCTATGGGCTCAGTGCGGCGGAAGGGACTGGGCCGGTGCAAAGTGCTGCGCTACTGGAACGTGCAAGGCGCTGAACGATTACTACTCCCAGTGCACTCAGTAATATCCTATTTGAAGTTATGGCTGCTCTTTGTCGGAAGGTCACGGACTCTACCGCTCGCATCTTGTGATTAGAAGCGACGGCGACTCGAAACACCATCTCATGTATATAGCTTCTGAACTTTATCTGGACAAGCGCTTATAAAACGTCTTATTAACGAGAACTCACTTCCATGCTGCCATTAATAGTGAAGCTGTATGTGTAAACGTAGACAAGCACACCAAGTGAAAATCTCTGTGGGTTGAATACGTGCGCTGATCTAGGGATGTTATATATAGTTTTCTCCTAGCGATTCGTACTCCCCAGGAAGAAATAGCCCTGCTTAACGTCTAATCCCAATTCTACCTAGAACCACCAATCCCCTGTGGAACGCCGACTAATATATGTGCCGGTGTCTCGTGGCCTCAAAACCCTTCCACTAGCCGCAGTGAGACAAGGTAGGCAGTAAGCCATGATATTCGGCTTCACATGGCTCAGTTGCGCCGACAACCTGACAAATCAAAGCAATCTCAGACTAGAGTAACCAAGGGCATCAGTTACGATTTGTACTTGTGACTACAATAGCTTATCGTTGTTTGTCTTAACTGCCGGCCAAGGTGAAGTTGGGCATTGATTAGCGATTCGAAAGTTGTGGCAACAACTTGATACTAACAACTTTTGAACTTGCTCGGCACTTTCAGGAATAATTTTACGTTCTGATATCAAGTTCAAGCTCTACATAGCGAGATTTGACACCTACTGATGCGTAACCCATTCACGGGCGAAGGGTATCCGTGAGCGCTTACCCTACATCACCAAAGTGTTACAGCTGCTGCATTTTTGGCATACTTATGCACGGCTGTCTAAACTATGACATCAATGGCTTATGTCTTTATTGAGAACTTAAGTTATAGCGCTGAACAGACTCGCAATTATAGTAATAAAGTTGGGATAGATAGCGCATTTTGGTCAAGTGATGTTAGTCGGACAAATCGAAGTTGGACCTCGATCGTGAACTATGAGTTACGGCCAAACAAGAATGTGGCTTTGTCACTTTGACAAATCTCAAAACAGCAGATTAGAGAGACTCACATGAAAAGAAAAATATTTCGTGCTAGTCTTTTCGAGGCGATGGTCCCTCGGATTGGGGATAGGCAAAATCTGACTTGAAGCTGAGTGCACTTTAATGTCGGTCTTGAGAAATTCACCATGAATTAGGTTCAGATGGTCTGATAGGCTAGTAAAAATAGATAATAGGTACGTCATAGCTCTAGATGACAAATTTGTTCCTAAAGCCAGCTTAGGCCCGCTTCCGCCAATCATATGGCTAAGAAATTAAACCTTAGATCCACAGGTCATTCCGAATTTCTCAAGACCTTAGAATGGCTTCAACCGCTCGAGCTTGGAAGACTCCTCTAAAATGTATCCACGGTCAACCATAAAGACAATCTCTCATTGAGGAATAAATACATTCCCTTTATCTGGAGAACACTATGATCACGGTTCATCGTGCGTATTAGTGTATATTGGTTATATATGCCTGTTTGGTAATAGAACGATCAGCTGACTTACTTAATTAGTGCTTACTCGCTACTTGTAGTATTTAACTCCCCTTCTACACTATTGTCATCAGCTTTCGTTCATCTCCAACTTTACAAACTAAGGGAATACAAAAATGACAATTACCAAACCCCGCCGCGATTATATATATGGTGTGCTGGTAATTCTGCATTTAAGTGCTATGTTAGGTAAGTGATTCATGTTGTCGGAGACCTGTGTTCTTCACAAAACAGCTAACATTAGACCAGGTGTTGACTTCGTTCCATTTTACCCAGAGTCCCTGTGCCAACCTGAAGGCTCTCCCCTACACTTTCTCGTTACTTACCGCAATTGGTATATTACCACTATGTCTGACCCATACTATAATCACAAGACCCCGGGACATTTCTTCGAATTTCTTGTCTACGTGGAGCTTGTCGTCCAATTCCCCTTGGCCCTGTATCTCGTCGGTTCTCTGTTTTCAAAACAACCTCTTACTGGCGCCGCAGAGCTCGGTGCTAATGTGTATGGCATGGTGACAGGCCTCTGTACAGCGATCGTTTGTCATGACATGTGGTATCTAGGGCCTGACACCATCAGCGCCCAAGCTAAACAGACCCTTCTATATGCAGCGTACCTACCTTACGCGATCCTGCGTAAGTGTTTTCTATGTTGCATGTTTCTCATCCATTTACTGATTATTATAGCTATCTTGATGTCAGCAGATATGTATTTACGACTTTTATCTCGTCTCTCAGGTCAGTCACGAATGAAACAGCATTAAACGTATGCAGGACGACTGCCTGTTGTCTTCTGGTGTACCTTTACGTATGCTATCCAAGCAAGGCTATTGGGTCCGAATTAAGATGCTGAGGCGATGATAATCGGGGTTGAAAGAGTGAGGGGAGAAAACGGCGTCATGGCAATTTCGGGAGGACGTGGGGCTCAAAGTCATTGGTGGGTGGAGGTAGAGTTGAGGCATGAGGTTAGAACTAGATGTCCTGCTCGGTCAAGTCGTGCTTGGAAACATAAACTACGGGCCATCACAGCGCGCTGTATGAACGGTCTTTCACAAAGAACTGTCAGATATCGTTGCTTTCACTCGGCCCTTTGATGGAGAATCGTGTGTTGATACAATATGCTGTGTGTTGTTGTAAAACCTACCCCCTTCAAGGCTCTATTATTTCCGTGCATAATCTCAGAATCCCCTGCTTTATTACACATGATGCGCCGGTACTGTATCTGAGTTAAGAAAATCGTCTTTTCGATTGACATCTTATCTATGTCACCAAGTCTCGCACTTTCGATCGATCTACCAGACTTAGCTATCTGCACGCTTTCCATGATATATTGGGGCGTGTGTCAGCTATCCCTCTTCCCTCTCTACTCAGTGATCTAGTCAAGTGATCATGAGATATCGAGCCATCAGAAGCTATGAACTCGCCTCAGCTTTGGGCCTCAACGTGCATGAGCATGTCAGGGCCAAGAATCAAAGAAAGCTAATCCATGCTGGATATTCCACATGCAAGGCTCACAAGAGCTGGAAAACATGCTCCGTCTATCGAAACAAAATAGAAACTAAACTACATGTTGTCTCTCATATAGCTTATGAGAGAATAAGAAGAAGAAGAAGAAGAAAGAAAAGGCCATCAGCTTTGCGGCCCAAGAGCCAGGGGCCAGGCATATCTTGCTATACTGTCCCCTAGCCCAGTTTACACGGTCCTATTGAATAACGGTTGAGCTCCATCTATCCCTCCTTCATCAAAAGGAAACAAGTATGCCAGAAATTGCCATAACTGATGCAAACCACCCAAAGGGAACACGGGATGCCCCACCATCAGAAGTCTTGGACGGCCCTTTTCTTATTCTTTTCCTCTTCTAAAGATCTAACTCCACCAGTGGATCCTTTGACACAAGAACCATCGCCGCAGATAGCCTTCTTTGCCGATTTCTAGATGCTCTCCGGGTGAAAGATGTTCTCAGCTGTGTAATAGAGGCAGCAATCGGCAGCCTGGTATTGGAACTGTAGAGATAGGCTTTCGTCCCCTTCAAAATATGCATTCCGAAAGTTTACGCTTTCTGGCTTTAGGACAATAGGGAAGCTTTCCAACTGTTTAGGAGCCACGTCCATGAACTTCTTGACCTCATCTTCAGAGATAAAGTCCAGCATTTCTGGCGATTCTTTGAACACCATTCCTGCACTATTTACCAGACCGTAGATACTTTGGAACCTCATGGACTGTGCACCACGAACGCCTCCCATGATCTGCATGGGCTTTCCGTTTGGATGGCTGCCGAAAGGCAGAGCTCGGACACTGCCAACGTTTGTTATCAGATTGATAAATGTCGTACAAGTTGAAGCGCAAATGCCGTCACCAATAATGAGAATATTCTCCATCTTAAAAGGTTGCTTTATGTTAATAGAACGGCCAGCATAGCAACGAATAGGAGCATCGTCCTTGTAGCCAGATATCTGGGTGTAGTTGAAGTTGGCATAGAGCGAGCTGACACTTACATCCAATTGACTTTCATCGCCGAGAAAGCTCTGGTACGTCCCGAAATCATGCTCCTAGTCTGGCGTGACCTGTACGGAGAGCCTCATTAGTGCGTTGTCCATAGCGAATGACTCTTTCATAACTGAGAAAATCTTCACAATATCTTCAGATGCTTCATGACGGCGAAATCGAGTAGTAGAGTATGGGAACCCAGAGGGGAAGAAGAGCTTGAAGAGATCGAAGGCTTTTGCAATATTGCCACCTCCATTCCCTGAGATATCGATGATGATCTTGGTTCGTCCATCGTCCAAAGCCCTTGTTACGATCTCAGTGGCGTAGTTGGCGAATATGGGGGAGTGGTTCAACGGAAGCCCCCTCGCTATCAAATGATGGAATTAACATGACTACGGTATCACCGTCAAGATAATAACCATTCATTTGGTTATATGGGTCGCGGATCGAGGGCTCGGGGTATCCACGTGGTACTGCCTTCTGTGGTGGCTTTTGAGACCCATCTGATGTGTTCGATTAGCCTGGTGTCGTAGGCTCAGATGTGTCCGAGTCGGTTTGTGGAAGACAGTACAAGTCAAAAGGATCTTTACCATTCGCAGCCTTAAAAACGGCACCGGTGACCTGGGCGTTATTCATAACGTTGATATTCGAGCCATTGAGGAACTCGAGTTGGGTAATGCTGTCTCTAGAGAACACGTCATTGACGTAAAAAGCACTGTATGCGCTACTACCAGCAAGGCGGGCGGCAGAATAGAACATGTTGTTATATCGTGGAGACTGATATTTATTCAATACATGGAGATTTGGTGCGTGACGTTCTGGTGTCGGAACATACCAGGCTTCTACACCATCATATTTGAGAGACTTTACAGTAACGAATTCCCAAAAGTACCGTTCCTTCCAATTCCAAGACGGTCAGAACGAGAAAGCCTAGCCGACAACACTCTCAAAAATAGATATGCAGTCGTTCCGACTCGTAAGCATTGCCATTAATAGTGACTCATGAAGTGGTTCGCAGTCACAACTCCGTCAGTCCGAATGCTAGCAGTGCAGTTATGGTTATTTAGTGGCAGTTAGGTTAGTTGTAAACCAAGTTAATAATCTGTGTAGACCTGGAGATCGAAGGAGTGTATGGCGAGCCGAGCTTGCTGGCCCTGCAAAAGGCCACTACCAGTCACGATCGTATTTTGTCCAAAGTTATTGCAATTACATTGGAAAGGATGACGGACCAGAACTATCTAAACGACGTTAAGAGCGAAGAGATCGAGAATTAGACCCCCACGACCTTATTACATGCACCCCGCATCTTTCACCAATTACCACTTTCTCCGGTTAAACAAGATCAGTGCCAAGCCCTCGCGATTAGGACTACGGAGGTATCCGATGCATAGATATAGCAAGCATAGGGTACCCACAAGCACCCTTTTAGCAACTATTATTAATCACATTAGCCGGCGATCACATGCCTTAATTATTAGCTAACTAAAATTAAGCATATCCTTAAATACAGGGATTATAAACCAGTGGCTAGCTATTTGGGGGAACGCTTGGTGCGGCTGAAGTGACGGGGGGAAAGATCTGCATTTGGCTGGAGGAAAGATCACTTCGGCGAGCCTCTAATTCGCGCAACCGGCGTAAATTTCTTCCATCGAGAACTTTGCTTACCTTGCGCATCGCTGGCACGTTTTTATTGTCTCTTCTTTTCTCTATCCTTCTGCCGCGCTGCCTGTAAACTATCATCGAAATGGCATATCTCAGCATGCTTCGTTTTCAGCTCTTGATCGTTACGCTTCTTGCAAGTGCGCTTTGCGTGCAGGCTCGTCGAGGTGGAGGAGGCGGCAGCAGCGACTATGACGGTGGATCAAGCAGCGGCGGAGGAAGCAGTGGCGGCGACAGTAGTGACAGTGGTCTTAGCCCCGAGGAAAAAGCACGCGATGATGCATGTCGGAACGAAATTGGTCATACCAGTCCAGTCTGGCTGCATCGATGGGTTGGCACATACTACAATGGAACAATAGTAAGTGGAGAGAAGTCCCTGTAACCAGAAACGAGAAACGGCTGTCATCTAACGCTCAAGAATAGGAACTTTCAATCGAGCTCGATCGTTGTAATGGCACTTGCAATGAGTCAGAACGTACGGTCAACTGGGAGCTGACTGGCGTACTGTCTATACTGGATCCAATGCATTCCGCTGCAGGTAATAGAAGACCTTTCGTGCCGCGTCCAAAAAACCCATTCATTGGAGTTCTATATGGATGGCCCAAGGACACCAACCAGTCCGAACTCCTTGCAAACCGCGACGACACATTCCTTCCGCCATCCGTCAACCTCGCCATGGAAACTGTCTCAGATTTTCACTATAATGAGGTCACATACGGGCTTGATCCGTCCGATACTGTGAGCCGTAACAATCCAACCTGCAGGGTACAGGAAGTGACCAGTACCGATGACGGATACGAATTCGAGTGCGCATATGATGGACTCGGAGTCTACAGAGCAACGGACAGCAGCCAGTTCACAGCCCCAATAACCAACTCTAGCGGAAAGAATCCCCTGGTGGTAGAACCTGGGAACAACACTATGCTCTCCGGCAGCTTCGATCCGAATTCAGCTAAATTCGAATGGAGAGGTCCCTTTCACGCATTTGCTGGATCATTTGGTCAGGATTCTATGAGGAAGTCTTACACAAACGAACGTAACTACATAAGCGAGGATAAAGCTCCTTATATTGGCGAATTTACAGTTCGCTTTGATGGTAAAGTAGATCTTGAACATAGCCATGAGATGGCAGTTGAGAGCGGAGGTGATGTGAGCTGGGATAAGGACCAAGAAAAGATTCAAAACGTTACTTATTGTTCAGCGGCCCCCGCCAGATTCTCTTGCAAGCTGTGGGAAGTCTGTTTGTTCTTCTTTGTACTTTTAATAGTTTAGACATAGAGAAACTTACTGCGAAACTGACAGAGTGACCAACTGAATTACAATATGGTCGCGTCGGGACACAATGCAGAAGGCAACTGTGTGAACTCGTCCTTGGGCACTACCGAGAGGTTCTTATGTTAAAACCTATAAACCTAGTATTACGACTACTCTTAGTCAACGATATTCCTAAGATGTTGGCTATCTTGTTGTTTGTGTCTTGTTTTATTGTTTACTTGGCAGCTGTATCTTCAGTTGTGTCTTTACTGTAACATCAGCAGATATCCCTCGTGCTATTTCCCATTCTACTACACATTTACTCTTCGTCCATTTCCAAACAACGACGCCATCCTGCCTGTTCAGCGAATATCCCGACGCATCATTCTGCCCGGCTCGTGATTCCTTCATCCGCGTCAATCGATATCCTGATACTCACACAGACTGGAAATAAGTACCAAGAACAAATGCGACAGAAGTCTTCAACCATGACAACTCATGCAATAGTTCAACCACATCTAGACCACCAAACTTGATTAGTATGACGCTATTCTCGTCAGACTTGGAGAGCTGGACCTTACTCTTAAATGATACGCATCGGCTTTCGAATTGTCTTCCTGAACATCTTGAAGAGGGGACGGGGAAGCCTATTCGGATGAAGTCGTCTGGTGCGGTGGTAGGATATGGAGAGAAATTTGTGGAGTCGATTTATAAAGACGACTTAACTGTCTCAAGGCAACTACTGAGACATTGCGAAGAAGTGCGATGTGGAACTGACTGGAAGAGCAACTCGCTGCTCAGCCTCTCGATAATCTTATTACCAAGACAGCTTCTGCCAGTCCTAAGCAAGGCAGTTAAGCAACACTCCTTTAACTGAAGACTCACTCATCAGCAACCCCGCCTGAGTGGTTTGAGTGGAATTGTATTGCTCCTACCAAGCTTACCTCGGAGCCTGTGGCTTCTTCAATCTGCAACCCTCCTTGTTCTGCACGCCATTCGCTCACCTGCCTCCACACGTGACAGAAAGCAGTACCAAGAGGTTTGTATATATGAATACAGCCACGATAAGAAGTAACAAAGAGGCAGATTCTCTTTTATAGAACATTCCCCGGCCGTGCCATCCCGTCTTGAATGGTCGGTGATTTCTCAAACTGGCCTCCGACGTCTTGAAGGGTCACCCTACTGTTTGTCTTTATCTGTCACGTAGGCTTCAACGGTCTCCAGAGTAGCACCAGATCAGCTGGGAAGATGTCAGGAAGTCATGCAGAAGTCAGGACGCTCGAAGTGACATTAGTTCCCCTTGAATTTCCCATCCTCAACATTATTCTTCGTATCTCGCCTCCATCGCCGACCGCATGAGTGTTCTGGAAGAAACGCCGCCAATATGATTCCAGTTTTCCATCATGCTTATTCTACAACCTTGAGTTAGTTCCAGTCATATCAAATCATCAGAAACAGAAACTTGCAGATATCTCGCAGCTAAGTGCCCCACCACACATCTCTGACCCTCTATTCTCACATATTCGTCCATTTAATAGGAAATCCTGGGTTAGAAATGGTAGGACGCATTACAGGCACCATCATCTTTGAGTAACCTGGACTGTGTAGCATTGCACTGATGCGCTAGAGACCAGGTCGTCAAACAACGACAGGAACTTTTGGTGGGGTCTTGAATCAAGTCACTAGACTTTAGAAACTGTGCGATGGCGTTGAACCATTTCTACAACGCCTCACCAAGTGGCAGGCAATTGACTTGGTAAGACTACACAGACACCCAGAGATCAATTGAGCATGCTCGAGTGTCAAGAAGCTGATAGACTACAGGCTAGATTCTGGGGGTTGATGTATCTCGTATCATCTTAGTCAGTATGTCTTGATCGATCAGAACCTAATGCTTAGTCACCTTCTGTATCTCAGCATACGAAAGATTGACGCAATCAGTTGAGCGAAGAGCTAGTCTAAATATTGCTTCATTTCTCACAAACGTATATAACGGCAATGTTAATGCTAAACCTAACAACGAAGCTCCTTGTACGAAAAGGTCTATCGAGATTTTCATAGTCTCTTATGCTCACATAACTCAGAATAAGAAGCTTTATTGAAGCTAACTTAATTAATCGAAACTTGGAAAGTCCCGAGGTCTAAAAAGAAGAAGATCTGAGTTAATTATATATAGGTTGGTCTAGTAGGTATGAGAGAAATGACATCCTGCCAGGCATAGTAAAGAGCACACGCTGCCTCAAGGTATATTGGTATTAATACAAAAATGTTAACTCGTTGTATATAAACTCTGATAATATCTTTTAAAGAAAGCTCTGAACTTCCTGCCAATTTCTGTTAGACAAACTGTTGTTAATAGTATTTGTTAACTGATTGATCCGAAGACTTCAATCTGGTGAGCGAATATGACCCCATTAGATGCCAAATCTAACCGCACCTCTGTAGAAGCCACTAATATCGGTAACAATATTGCGAACCCGGATAGGTACACCAATTCACATTTGTCTGTGGTCGGAAACTTAGCGGAGACATACTGGCCGGAGACATTCCGGCAGCTGAATGCATGCTAAAGCTATAAAGTTTACTACTGGTTTATCTCCGACTTTTCTTTCTGATATCACTAAAACATTCTACTCAAGATCCCAGAACGATTACAAAATTACCGTCCGTCATGGGCGACCCAGTTAATACCAATAACGAGGCCAAAACCCTTGGAGAGAAGAACAAAGAGCACTTTGAGTAGGTAGCCGAGATCAACGGGCCGGTCACCAGCTAACATGAACAGTCGAGTAGCCGCAGAAGTGTTCAAGCATCCGTGGATTCAGAAGTTATGCAATCAAATATCCGATGAGCTTCACGATAACTTGGACTGGATCGGCATCCGGGAAAGGCCAAATGGTGTCCGAATGCTCGATTATGCCTGTGGCAACGGCGTTGCTTCTCGTGTTTGTTTTCCCTGTCTTATTGAATAAGAATAGTTGTCTGACTCATACAGGCGCTCGCTCCATATGTAACAGTAGTCCGCGGCATGGACATCTCGTCTCAAATGGTGGAGCAATATAATATGCTTGCCAAACTGTCTGGGTTCGGTCCGGAGACGATGCGGGCTATACATGGAGATTTGATGGATCCCGAAGCTACCCCTTCTCCGGAGCTTGACACTCCCGAGTTTGATAGTTTCGACCTCATCACTATGTGCATGGCTCTCCACCACATAGACGACTACGCCAGCATGATTCAGAAACTGAGCCATAAGCTTGCTCCTGGCGGCGAACTTCTGATAATTGACTTGGTTGCTACTTCTGAGAGCGGCTGCCCTGAGCCCACTATGGCCAGAGAGCTATCTAATCATACCATGTCCAAAATGGGCTTTACTGAGCTTGAAGTCAAGACAGCTTTTGAAAAAGCTGGCTTAGGCGGTTGGTCTTGGAAATTGTTGTCGGAGAGATCGAAGGTTCCTGAAGAGATAGGTGGAGAACAACAGGGGTTTTTCGCACGAGGTTGTAAGAACCCCGAAGGTAATCGGAAGGGTGAGCTATGAGTGTGTATAATGAAGAGTGAATTTAAATTTATACATATATTGCACATTCGCTAGGTAACCATGCATGTCTCTTCTCCCCGCTGCTTGAACTAGGTAGCGATTGACCATCTTTCTCCTCGTATGAGAGATACCGTGGCAGCTGCAAGCGGCTGTACCTCCCATATGTAGGCCCTGTCAAGTGTGCCTCGGGCCTTGCGAAGAGTGCAAGCCATGGCGGGTACTGAGTCAAGTTGAAGAGATAATCAAGTAACGACTTAAAGCTTAAGCGCCCGACAAAGGAACGACCACGTGATCGTTAAAAGCTAGAGCTAGATGCCAGTCTTGCTGGTCCTTGCTGACTTGGCTGCCATTCCTCAAGCACCAACTGACAACCCCGGCATACGTGGTACCAACTCTGAACGCAAATTGTTTCTCTGCAATTTGCATGGCCCATTTTTTCACACACTTTGCTTCTTCCTTGCCAAATTTGTCCCCCTTCGCATAAGGACAAACATCTTTGAGCGGCTGCCAGAAAGCAATCTCTATCAAGACAAGGCCGAAGGAGTAGATGTCATACTGGGTCAAGTATCTGGTAGCCTCGTCGCCGATGTAATCAGGGTGTCGGTATACACTTCTTTCGACTTCTGCTGGAGTCTTGGCCGCATCGACGTTTGACTCTTCGGTTTCTTGGCGAGAGAACTCGAAGCCAACAACCTGAGGACTTGTGAGTTCAGTTTGTGGGCCAAAATACACGATGCTGTGACTACTTATTGCTTTGTGCACCCATCCACTACTGAAAAGTTCTGAATATGCTGAGGC
Organism: Fusarium sp. NRRL 53497; assembly: GCA_013184445.1. Lineage (NCBI taxonomy): Eukaryota > Fungi > Ascomycota > Sordariomycetes > Hypocreales > Nectriaceae > Fusarium > Fusarium sp. NRRL 53497. The sequence goes on along the minus strand of JABCJZ010000319.1, from coordinate 83,024 downwards.
CAGAGCAGATGCGAGCTTAAGTCGAGTTTCAAGCGGCGCCATATGGAACGACTGACGACCCAGGCGTTCGTTGAGCGTCATAACTTGACAGGCCGCTGTGATGGTTATGGATGACGGGATCTCGTATACAATCCACCAGCATTTACCAGCTTCATCTTCTGCAAAGCCGATGGCTTTTAGAAGATAGTCGCTTCTACCTGGACGTAGCATCGCAACAAGTCGGCCAAGGCGCATTTGTAACTTGGAGTGATTGGCCATGGACCGTTCATCATCCCATGACTTTTTCTCAAACAGAACCTGTTCGCCAGTTGTTTTCCTGGTACCGATGAACCTCTCTCTACTCTGAGTTCCCATGGGCATACTGAAAGCACTCTTATCCAGCTGCGGATTTCCGCGGAGGAAATTTGTCGTAGTAGGAGCTGCAGCCACTGATTTCCTATCCAAAAGCCCGCGCAGTGATGATTCCGTCACCGGACCTCCCTCGAGTGCATGTCGTAGTAGACAGACGGTGTTTTCATCATCGGCCTTTCCCACGATTATGATGTTGACTCGTGTCCAGTCTTGTTTGTATTGGAGACTCTGCCGCTCTGGCAAGAGTTGATTCAGTTTGTTGGTGTGCCTTTCCAGCTCGGCCACGCAATCGCGAAACTTGGACTTGCTCCCCAAAGCCCACTTCAGTCGAGCTGGTAAATTGACTTTGAAGGTGCCGGCTGGGAAGAAGCTCTTCTGTTCTTTTGAGATCAGCGAGGGCGTTGCATCATCGCTCTGTTTCCCGGAAAATGCCAGGCCTTGGTTGCAGAGCTCCTGGTTCCATTTATACGCGAGTTCCTTTTGTCTTTGCCCAACATCCTCCACCGTCGTAGAGACAATGCCAAATTTGGCTTGCAACTTGCTCAAGTCCTGAAATAGCGCAGATATAGAATCAAGTGCATTTCTTATCTCGGGGAAAATCGGATGCAGTGCCTCGATCAGACTGCCTTGCTCCAACCCCGCACTTCGACCCCAGCACTGCAGACGAAACTGTTCGAGCTTTAATTGTACAAAGAGCTCTTCGCACTCTTTGGGAAAGTGTATTGCTGTGAGAACGAGATCGACAGCCCGTTTGGCGCCTTCGTATGTGATTTGGGTAAGCGTGATGATTGACCCGGGATCAAGCATTACGACTAAATTCCGTCGAGGCGGTAAGTGCTAGTGCCGTGTGATAAAGTAGATTAAAAGTAGATAGCTCTTCTTGATGGTGGATCCTTGGGCGGATGAATTCCAACCTAGCTGTGTTTTGCGTAGTCTTGATGGCGAACTGCTCTCAAGTCATAGGAGGCAATTTAATCCAGGCAGAGCAAGCGTAGGCTGATTTTACGTCCTACTGCAGCATACGTAAGACCGAGTGAGGTCTAGAACTAATTAGGCTAGCTGAGTTGAAACTGCGTGGCTTAGCTGATATACCCCCTCACTCTATGCAGGCGCAGTGGCTGAGATATGATAAGCCAGGGCTGAGTTCGTCTTCATCTTTCTTGGAGACAACCAACTTCTAACCTCTCATCAAGTCGACTGGCATCATGGAAACCATCATTGATCCCTTCAGTCAGATACTCTGGCAGGATCCTTCAACACTAACGTCAGACAGTGTGAAGCCTGTCGAGGAGCCAGTTGGGGAACAGCTTCATCGTAACGAAAATAGGTTCCCGACTTTTCTGGCACACATCTCATCCCTCGAGAAGAAGGGACGAAACACAGAAACTGTTTTTATCGATGAGTATATCCAAGGCTTCACTGACCGGTCTTTCATCGATCGCGGCGCAACTTTCTCAGTAGAGCAGGCCATTGCTCTTCCAAATCCGCAGACTACCGCTTCTGCACCTGCAGTCATCCGTCAAAAGCGCGTTGTCGCTTTAAAAACAGTTCGGATTCAATCTCAGTCTGATCAGCTGCCCAAAGCAGGCTGGGACCATGTATTGCTCGAAATTCGTGCTTTACTCCACGAGACACTTCGCTATCATCCCAATATCGTGCGTCTTATCGGCCTATGTTGGGGTCCTAATGGTTCCTCCGGGAACGTGTATCCACAGCTTGTCATTGAGCATGCCGAGCACGGAACACTACAAGATCTACAAACCAGCTCGAAAGTGCCACTTCCATTCAACCTTAAACAGAAACTCTTGTACGACGCAGGAAAAGGACTTTCTATCATCCACGCTTGCAGCATTATTCACGGCGATATTAAGCGTCAAAATGTTTTGATCTTTGCAAACAAATCCATACATGGTCCTTATATCGCCAAGTTAGCCGACTTTGGAGGAGCTGTCTATGAATCCGACAAGTACGATTCTTATCGCTTCATCTGCAAGACGCCAAGATACGCTGCACCCGAGACCGACGGCATTGTGACCGCTGAGGTCGCAAAGTTATGCGATGTGTATTCTTTTGGGTTGCTTGTCTGTGAAACGTTTGCAGATGGCGACTTGTCCTGTCTTCATCCTGAGTTTAGTCCGCGACGTGACTTGACGGGTTCATCAGTGACTTTGGCTGGGCTTAAGGAGTCTGGACGACTTCTGCATAGAGCAACCTCTCTGACACAGGATTACTTTGACATGCATGAAGCTAACCAGACTTGTGTGGATATGGTGCAATATATTCTCGAACAAACCATACAAAAGAACCTGAGAGATAGATCTCTGGCCAAGGCACAGGCGGCTCTCAGAGGTGTCCCGTATGTGACCCGTTTCCGCCTGATGCTATATTCCATATGGCTAATACTCCATTACTAGCCTTGCCCAAGTTGACGATTACTTGAACAACGTTGATCAAATGAACCGCAAGTGGAAGGAAGTTGAAGACAACGAACCTCCGGTTAGTGACTTCACTAGTCTAACATTTTTAGAGACATATTATAGGAACTGTACTGACAGTATGGCAGGGGAAACATGGTATCAGCGCAGACGGCGCTGGATTATTCCTGGGAACCGTAGGGGCCACTTACGACCCGCAGAACAACACGTGAGATAGCTTGTTAAAATATCTATATCTATACTAACACAAGCAACAGGCCCGGCTTCCGCCCCAAAGTCAAGTCTCCGGTAAATCCCGGTTTCGTCTTTGAACCGGAGAAACTGAAGAAAATCTTGTCATGGCAGCAACAAGAACACATCCTGGGGGCCCTTCAGGCCATTTCCGACTCAGGAGATAAAGGTCGTGATGTCGAACTCCACAAGCTCTTTGCCGCTTGGTTTCTCTTCCGATGCCACGTCGCCGAGTTTGGAACTTGTCTGGATCCCGAGAAAGCATGCGCCGCACTTCGACGAGCAGCAAGTGATGCACTCGTTGGATCTGACGATTCAAGTGGGTTCGAATACCTCGCTGCGTCGTGCCTATGGCGCGTGAGTCAGGCCCTGGGACAGACACCACCTGAAATATTCCAAGTTTTCCCATCGTGTCTTCAGTGGGCTACTCTTCGTGGCGGTTGGCAGGCTGCTCAGGATTTAGAGGACGCTTTGCCTCTGCTGAGTGACGAGCTGAGAGAGACTGCGACTCAAACGTACGTGAATGCACGAAGACTTGCCAATTATTTCAGTGGCGTTCCTGGTTCGCTTGCGTTTTTGCCACGTCACTTGAGGAGAGACTTTTCAATCGATAATGTTGAACAGCTGGAAGTAGAGCTAAAGGAAGAGCTTGGAGAACTTTTCCAACCGTCTCTGAAATGCTCGCCCTCGACTGATACAAGTGGTCAGCAAGTCAACCCATTCGACCTAATCTTCGTCAACAGCCGCGGACACGGTATTCTACACCTGGCCGCTGCCCGTGGACAAGCCGCAACGATCGAGTATCTCATCAACACCTTCAAGCTAAACATGGACCTTCCCAACCAGGACTGTGAAGAGACGCCATTGGTATGTTCCTGTCGGAACGCTCACCTGGAGGCTTCTCTGGCACTACTTGAGCATGGAGCGGACCCAAAAGGGCATCCCCTGGGCCAGGATACCCCGCTCCATTGGTTATGCAAGTTTGAAAAGGAAGAAATGATGCCGATGGCAAAGGGTCTCCTTGACGCTGGCGCCCTGATCGATGCTGCATCTGGTGGTATGAGAGCAGAGGTCCTCAACGCGCACGGTGATTGGGAGGGAACCATGTCGATCTCCACGTCACCTCTAGGCCGATGCGTTCTATTCCAGAATATCAGTGCTGCAGAAGTACTTATAGACCTCGGAGCTGACCCTGCAATTCAAGTGGGGGGGATTTCGCCCATTCAGCTTGCCGCAGTTCTTGCATTACCCAAATTCCTCCGATTATTTCTAGGCCAAGATAGTTCAAGGGTGGAATACCCAGAGATATTCAACAGTTTCAACGATTTGTATCTTTTGAGGATGGCCCAGGAGCAAAAGGCTACTAACCGAGACACGTTTTCTCTTTTGAGCAGACTCATCAGAAATGGCCCGAGGTATCGTTCTGACCTTGAGGAAACCTTTACCATTTTCAAGAAGCGGAGAGATCTCTTAGGTCACACAGTTGAACCCTCGGGAGAAGCTCTGTGCATGCAGGTTCGACTTGGGAATCGTGATATCGTCGAGGTATTGCTGAAAGTGGGCCATGATCCATCTGGGTCGCCTGACCATCGACCTATACGCGAAGCAGTCATGATGAATGACCACAGAGTCTTTCGTATATTGCGCGACCACGGCGGTCAGATCGAATGTTATCCCGAGTGGCCGCGTACGCTACTTCATGATCTAGCAGCCAGACCAGCGTCTTCTCCTCCTGGGACTGTCATAGCAGAAGAGCTGATAGCTTCAGGAATTTCTGTCCAACATCATCCACCTGGGACCAGACCTCCAGTAGTTGAGGCTATCTTACGCGGCTATTACGATCTGGCGAATCTGCTGGTGGAGAATGGAGCACAGATTGGTAGTCCATATCAACTGGGACCTGGGCTTCCCCAGATTTCCATTTTCAAGGAGCTGCTTCAACAAAGAACTGAAATGTCGCTTTCGATTCTTCAATGCCTCCTTGGGACAAGTGCAGCAACAGATTCTCAAGAGCTTATGTTACGCCACAATGAAAAATTCGATTTCATCGTGCATCAAGTCGGTAACCCGATGCAACAACAAACCGCCTGGGGCATCCTCGCTACCTCGCCACCAGCCCGAAAAAACGTCGTTGAATCAGAGATCTACATGGCTCAAGTACGGTGCCTGCTGTCCGAGAACTCACCTTTCGCAAGCAAAGACTGCATAAACTTCGAGCACGCCAAATTCGGCACCGCGTTATGTCAAGCGGTTCTGTTCCAAAACCACTTCTTGGTCGGAAGATTGCTCCTTAACGGCGCAGACCCGACCCTCAGATTCCGTCAAGAATTAGGGCCTGTACAGAGATACTTTCGTGATGGATCACCAGTCAATATGGCGTTAGGCTGCTACGAGGCGGCTCTAGATGGCTGGAGTGAGACAGTGCCAGATACCGTGATTGAAGACATGCGGAGTGTTATTAACGAGCTTGAGTCTATTCCAGACTATCCGGAAGAAGCACTCATTCGAGGACAGGACTTGAGAAAGCGACATGAGGATTTGTTACGAATGCGTAACGACACGCTGGGTATGCAGTCACAGATGGCAAACTTGAACCTGCAGCAAGGACCAGTTGACCTATCCAACATGAGCGCAGTACAAGCTCCTGAGCTAGAGGAGAGTCAGAGAGAAATGTTCCAGGCTACAGAAACGATTATCAGGTGGATGTTTGACTCTCAGCGATATGGGACAATTGGGCGGGCAGAACTGGATAGTATAGCCCAAGGCGAGAATGCCTAGTCTAGCGATGAATGTTGATAAGTTACCTAGTATACACTTCTCATACTGGCCTCCGACGTTTTTTAGGTCTTTCAAATCTTGTCAGACTAGTGAAGAATTGATCTCTCAGAGTTCATCAACAACCATCTGGGCCCCGTGTTCAATCAACTTCCGAACTATACTGTGGTTGTCCTTATGCAAAGCAGCGCGTAGAGCGGTCCCGTACTTCCCACCTTCAGCATTTACGTCGATTTTATCACATCTCAACAGCACGTCGACTACTTTGATGTTTCCTTTGAAGGCTGCAACCTGGAGAGCGGTCCCACAAACCCCACTCAGGGCGTTCACATCGGCTCCGTGGTCGACAAGTAGCTGGACGATCTCTGGGTAGTCTTTATAGGAGGCAAGGTATAGAGCGCTACCACGGGGTTCAAAAGTCCCAGTTTTCCATACATTATGATCTGCTCCGGCTTCAAGAAGCATCCTTGTAATGGCTCCAGACCCTCCAAAAGAAGCTGCTTGAAGTGCACTGCCGTACAAACCACCCAGTAGATTGTTATCGGCATGGTGGTCAAGAAGAGTCTGAACAACATCCACTTCCCCAAAGCATGATGCGGCTTGGAGGGCAGTGCCAAAATGACCACCCTGTGCATCGATATTAGCACCGCTGTCAAGGAGGAGCTGAACAATACTAATATGACCACGCTGTGACGCAGAGATAAGAGCGCTCCCATAGAACTCATCGTACACATTGACATGCGCACCATTTTTCAATAGTAGGCGAACTATCTTCTCGTGTCCGTAATGAGAGGCGGCTTGGAGAGCCGTGCCGCATGAACCACCTTCCGCGTTAATGTCAGCGCCTCTTCTCAAAAGCATTTCTATAATCTCTTCATGTCCTCCTCTTGCAGCCGCCTGAAGTGCGGCTCCATCGTTGGTACTCGCATCAACGCCGTGTTGTAACAACCATCTCACGACTTTATTGTGCCCCCCTCCTGCGGCAGCTTCGAGAGAACTGCCACGAACTTCAATGTCTGTATTTCGTTCGAACAGGGCTGAAACTGGGTAGGTTAGACCCAATCGAGCCGCTTCGACGAGAGCATTAGGTAAGGCTGGTAGATCAGATAGGCCTCTGATCGAGATTTCATACTGGTATTCGCGTGCCGAATCTGAGAAGAACTCGCAAATAAGCTCCTGGAGTCGTCGAGAACCATCATCTTCTTCAGCGAACCGAGCATGCCGAGCCCACTCGTTATCTCCTTTTTGAAGACGAAGGAGAGGAAAGTTTGACTTTATCTTCCGTAGTGCTGAGAAGGCGACTAGACTTTTCTCATTTGATGAAATTACGCTCGACCGTCTTAATGCTTTGCTTGTGAGGAAGGGGTATCCATTGTGTCTTCCTAACGGCGATAACTTCGACAGTTCGCCAGTAAGGTCACTACAACATCTAATATTCCTTCGGAGGTCTAGTCGGTATGCCAAATAGACCTCTGCGATAGATGACCTTGCAACGATCTCTTGTAGCGGTTCCTGGAATTCTGTAGGCAAATGGTCAGACGTCAAATATTCCTGGACGGAGAAATGAGCAAGTTGAAGAGTGAGCTTGCCATGACGCTCCACAACGTTGACTAGACTAGAGAAGCAGGATAGAATGTCCAAAGGAGCTGGCATTCGATTTTCCATCTCAAAGTAGGGGCGTTTTGTTGTATCTACTGCGATCGCGTCGACGGCTGCCTCAAGTAGAAGTCTCTTTTCTGAAAACACAAGCATCTGTAGAACCCTAATTGCATCCTTCATATGTGGGTGCTTCGCGATATCCTTCAGTATTCGGTCATATGTACCACTCAGAGTAGTGGGTAGAGAATTGAGCTTCTCGTTCAGTCGTCGACTGTCCAAACAGTCTTCTAGCGTGCGGAGCTGACAAGAGACCCAGAGAAACCTGTTTTAGATTTTAGCTTTATGCCTGAAGATTCATCAGAAATCTTACATTCCGTTCACTTTCTCCAAAAGGACGTTTTCAATCCTTTTAAGAACATCATCCCTCTGTTTCCATCTTGCCATTAGCTTGCTATCGGGATTTTTGACTTTGGCTTTGGTGTAAGCACAGATGTCTTCCGCAATGAGGTTAGTCGTCAGACAAACAATGCATTTATTGCATCCCCATCCCGTAATTTCCTTCTCAATATCACGCTCCGGGCGACTAGTAATGAATATGTGAGTGTTGTAATGCTGTGAGTTTGATAACCTTTTGATCCAGGTTAGAACTCTAGATGAACGTTCGTCTTCTGAACATTCGTCAAGTGCATCGAGTACAATCCATAGTTCTCCGATTGACTGGGCCATCCGGCGAAAACAGCTTCCAGAGAGCTAATGTTAGGTTGCTGTTGGCCTCTCGAGCAATTATCATGAAGAATATCCAAGAATTTGTGGATATTTTCGAACTTGCAGTATAGCTGACAGATAAGAGCCCGGAGAGCATTTTCGTATGTTTGTTTTTGCCTGTCAGAAAAGTCGAAGTAGTAATATATTACTGTATGATGACTCAAGCCAGTTTGGAGATCCTTAATGACACTAGAGCTGAGAATCGTCTTGCGTGACCCTGGAATTCCATGTAACCAGAGAAAAGAGTTCGGTTGAATCCTCCATGTTTGGTAAGCCTCACCACTGATGAGATTTTGGCCAGAACCGTGTTGGCGAGTGTCGAGGGCTTTGTTCAAATTGCTTAAAACATCAGGTGCCCCAATCCATTTGACGATAGTATTGAAGCGTTCGCTCGCCTGTGCGTTTTGCAGATCGTCATATGTACGATTGACCGTTGCGGAGCTAACATCCACTTCTGCTCTCACGCATAGATAATCAGTATATGAATAAAAACAACGGGTTGATGAAGAATAGCTGGGAGTCTACTCACTTTCAGAGACGATTTCAATAACATCTTTCAGCCTTCTCTCAGCCTCCACCTTGTTCGGCGCTATCTTGCGCAGAAGGTCTTTAGCAAATGCAGCAGCTGCCATAGCTGCATAACCTTGCCAGGCCTTGTTCTTATGCGTATCTGAATAATCGCAGATACCGCGGATGACAAGACAAGGAAAATGATTCACGAGCCCGGCTGCCTCCATTTCAAAACACAAGACATTCCTTTCGGCTGAGAGACGGTCCCGGATGGTTGCATCCTTCATAAGTTGATTTGCGGACGCAATGGTTCCAAAATGGACTTTTGGGCCGCCTTGTTTCCGCTCCTCCTGGAACACTAATTGCGAGCTGTCGGTACATGAGATGAAGCAATCCTGTCCCTCTGCAGAATGCTTGTAGGCTGACACAAAAAGTCTGTCGGAGCTGTGAGGTGGTTTGTGATAGTCAGGCAGTTCAATCGGATTGTTTGTAAGGACGCTGTCGATAACATCTTCGAGGTTGTGACCGCGACGCGTATACTGCCCTTTGATGTTGTTCATTGCTGTCAGGAAAAACTGCGGTGGTTGGTTCAGATGCCTGGTCACAGCGAAGCGTGAATCCTGGATGGTTTTGCCGTAGTCATACTGGAAGATACCACCCGTCCCAGATCCAGGAGAGCCGACGACAACATCACCTAGTCGAATATCATTCGATGAAGTAGGCGCACCGCCACCAATCCCAACCATCAGCCCGACCCTCGCGTTGGGAAACGTCCGAACCATGTCTCGGGTCACAGTTGCCGCACTAGTCAGACCATATTCCCCGAAGGGCAGCGCCGCAATAACCACATTGTGTTTACCGATCCGACCTAGAACATACGAATTGTTATCATTGACGGGGAGGTCCTCCGGGGGATCATGCTCATCATCCATGAATAAGACGGCTGCGTTAAGCTCAGCTTCGATGGCACAGATCCAGCCTACTGTATAAAAGGTCAGATCTGCCATTCTTGGCCGACTGTGGAGCAAAAAGGCAGTGTGATGAAAGGTTAAATAAGGATGATACCTAATTTCGATGAGGACAAGGAAAACTGCTTAAGGACGTTAATGAACAATTTTTAGTTAGAAGTAAGGGTTCATTCTACCCCGCAGAGACTACCGTGAGTGGTTTCTCACTAACAGCCACTATCAGAGTCAGCCAATAATAGTCTATCACATCTTAAACCCGTCCTCCGTCCTTCGTAGAAAGCATACCAATAACGGCCCGCTATTTAGCTGCCGTTAGTTGCCGGTTACTAACCCATTAAGCCATGGCTTGGATTGTTACGCTACCATGGCCCGTACCAACATCCAAAAACCAAGAGCATGGTAGTCGTGCGTACGTAAAAGACTTGTTGGAGCGTCTTGGGGTTTTAACGAATACGAGAAAAAAGGAAAGTTGATACACACCTCGCTTGCACTACGAAAGCTATGAATGGTTGTTTGATCCGTCTAGGTGGGGTAAACGACGCCATAGCGGCTACAGGAGAGTAGTGGTAGGCCTCACTGAACTAGGCACACTACGTATGTGTGCTTTTTAGGCTCGGATCCTCCGTACAGAGTAGGGAGGGAGAAATTGCAAGATGCGCGAGAGCATCGAGCCAACCTTGAGTAGGGCTCCAAGAGAATTGGAGGAAAAAACAACAGAAGCTCTACACCAAGAAGTTTTAGGAAGAGGAGACTTGGCAAGTCGTTGATACGAGGCGTTTTACATGAGATAATGGATAACCGTAACTTGGCGAGAATTATCCACTATCGTTATTAGCATAAATCTATGTAAACCTTTCACAAGTTCTGGCATATATCCTTTGCCGAAAATACCTGCATCCCCATGTCAATTAACCCCAACTGTCTCAGAATCTAGCCACTCAACCAACCTGTAGCACCCAGCCCCCGAGACCGATCGGACTGCAAGGGAGAGAAGTACAACGTCAGCGTTGGTGGGTAAATCTCAACACTATTGCACTAACAGACGAAAGGATTTCGGCCTTGAACATTCAATGCATATTAGATGTCAATTACACTTTGCAGCGCTGGCAAAGTAGCATTAACCTTATGTACTTTGAGCGCGTGTCTTAGAATCTTAAGCTATGAGATTGTTCATGTATTCAACAGCTTAACCTTACGGACCTAGTTTCTTAACAGTAAAGGCAACTTAAATAGCTTCATATCGCCCAAAGCATCACGCTAATTTACATGCATAACCATCACAGTAAATTTATAGGGCTTGCCTAGCATCTACTGCTAGAACGATAGGTCCACGCCTTACAGGGCAAACGCCGCCATTTGCTCCTCTTAGGCGGGAGCTAAACATGCTAAACATGTACAGGTATACCGCTAGGCACCTAAATAGGGGACACTCAGCCCTATTGATGTTCTACTTTGGGACTATCCTGACGATATCATTCCAGGGTCAGAGAGTAGCGCATATTTGGGACAGTGAAGTAAAATAGCTCTAATATGGTAACGGAACTGGAATAACTAATGACTGCGTAAATGCTAAAGATTCCAATACCGAAACCGAATTTATTTATCAATACACTGCTGTTGTCATAGGGTTGATCCGACGTAAATCTCGTATTGCTGAGTGATTATAATTACAGGGTAGCATGGACTGGAAATGGATATTTCAATCTTGGATACATTGTGTTCAAACTTCAGCACGGTCATGAAAACTAATGATAACTCATTATAAGTCTCATTCCGATACATGAAATATCCGGGGCTTTCATCATTGGCTCCAGGACTAACAACCAAATGTCATGAACAACCATTCTTGTTGTGGAAACACCGCAAATGAACTTTTACATCGCATTTGACCAGGCTCGTACTCGACGCTTATCCAGAGAGCAAGCATTAGGGCTAACTTGGAAAAAAGATCTATCGCAAGTCAATCGTATTAACTCGATCCCGAAGGGCATCCGACACGCTCGAGCAACATGGCCGCCGCTGTGCAACTTCACCTCTGTCGGCTCTCTCCACGGACCAAAGCCAGCTCCTGTCACGAACTGCACAATTTCGCGCAGCGCAGGAAACAGGCCTTTACTCCAGTTTTTTTCAAACCTTGTGTAATGCAGAGAGCCAAGAGGAATGGCAGAACGTCTCCGGCTTGCGCTGCGACTTAAGCTATCACTAACATTTACTCCTGGCATGGTCCTCGGGTTGATGGATCCAACCTTAGTTTCCAATGTCCTGATGAGATGGCTGATGCACCCATGCTGAAGGACCAAAGTCCACCTGCAGTGTCGCAGCAGCTGATGGCACATGATGCTCCTGTTCCGCGTTAGATAGCGCAGCTGGCCTAGCCTCAGATCCAGCAACAAAGTCCTATGATCAGAAGGTTCCGCTTCACCATCAGCATGGCCGGCACTAGACTGCTTTTCGCCATCAGGCTCCAGCTCCCGTAATACTTCAACCTTAGCAACAGACTCTTCAACATCAAATAGCTCCACAATATCCATGAACAACATTTCAACAGATGCTGCCTCTTCATCCACAACCTCCGAGCCTTTACCAAGCTCTATGACTTTACATACGGCGTTCCTAGTCCGCTGCCGTGCGGATCCAAATAAAAGAAGTCACTACCGCGAGCAAAGATAGGAGAAATACACCATCATTCCAAATTTTCGGCAATTCAGGGTATTCACTTAGGAACAGTAGCTGAAATTCTGGGCCCCATGGATGTACGTACTCTGGGAAGCAATAATGTATCCCGAGGGAAGGTTAACTAAACTTGCCGAGTTGTTCCCTTGGTTGAGGGTCAGTAGATGTTTGCGCTTGGCGTCCTTGGAGTTAAGTGTAGGAAGACTCTGGAACTTGCCGTTAAAGCTGAGGCTGAGGCTGAAGCTTGAGCGGTTCAAGGATCATGGATGACTTGCAAAAGAAAAGTCTAGAAAGGGCAAGTGTCTAAGCTCCAAAGCCGCTAATGCTCTGGCCCCGAGGCGAGGACGAGCCGCAACCAAGATAACAACTACCAAAGCTAAAGTCGCTGCTCCCATTGGCGTTACCAAGATAGATAGAGGGGAATGAACGGGCGTCTAGAGGGGATTTCGATCGACGCCGCAGCAGTATATTGTTTGGCCTATAACTAACTGCTGTTCCTTCATAGCTACAAAGATATATGGATTTGCGCAATGACCATTTTACCTAGATCGGCCCGTAACACTAACCCATCAAGATAAAATTGCCTGGGTTGTAGCCTTGTCTTAAAGTCTTAACTGAACCCCCCCTAGCGATTCTATGACAATACGCGGCATGGCATTCGACGCATCCAACACTTCTCGTCACTACCCTATCTATAGTTTCACGTCCGGTTATAGTTCTGAAGCTAGACTGCACCTAGGGTGATGCGTGACATTGAGAGGGTGCATTTACATATTCACCAACCTTAGGTTCTGCAATACCGGTGAGGTTGATCGAGGTGCTTGGGGCGGGCTAAATTTGCAGTGAAGTATGCAGGTGAATGGGTGGGACGCCACACACCGGTAGACACATGGCTCTGGCTTGTTCTCCCAAGTCTCTGCAAACTGTTCCAAGTGTTCTTCGAGCTCGGTGAATAATACAGGCTTCCTTAATGCGGCCGTGCTGTAAACGGATGGCTTTTGCCGAGGTGCTGGTATTTAGGTCACTGGGTCTTGTGTATCGCTGAGCTCGACGAAGGGAGTCTATTCCGCATTATTCAGAGTCTCAATGTCGACATTTGGTTCATTTCCCTTCTCAGATATCTCAGTTAAGAGACCAGTCAGGACTCTTAAGCTTTTGTCTCCAGCGCCTTGCTGGACTGGACTGATACACCCGAGGAGGCAGTCGAAAATGATTCTCACTACTGAACATACAAGTATTGTTGTGACTCTTACACTTCAGCTTATAACTATAGTGGATTCGGTTAGGCGGTTCTAGCGCGCAGAAGGACTGGTATTGGAGGATATGTCGCCGTCGTAGGCTCGTTGTAGGGTAGCTAGAGTTGAAGCTCTCGGAGATAGACATGTTAAGAGAGCTTTAGGGTATATGGAATGGAAATACTATGCTATCGGCAGAGGTGTAATAGTCCTTCTTGAGATGCGACCGAATAATGATCCACAGTTAACTGTGTTTTGGAGCGCCGTGAGGGCCTGACGGTGAAAGCCCAACGTCCTAATCGGCTGAGACAACATGGGACTCGGGGTAATTTGCGTTCTTGGCCGCGGTGATAGAGAGAAGCGATCAGAAAACAGAGAGCATTAAATAAGTCCACAACTAGAAGATGAAATGTTTAGCAGAGCTTTTCCTCAATGGATTTCCTCTATGGAATGTGAAATGACTGACTTCTGTCATAAGACTTGGCTACACACAGTACTTCGAAACTACAGCTTTGACAACATCCCTATGTAAATGTTTACTCTGGCAATAGATCTCGCGACCCTGAAGATATTGATCCTGTGCTTTTTAAATATCTCTTTATTTGGCCGAGCGACCGTATTTTACAAACTTAAACTCAGGCCCCTTGATGAAGGCGACGAACATAAGCTTGAACGCCATTGCCAATGTCTTGCCTGTAAAGCCGCCCTGTCAATCAATCGTGGCCTTGGTGATCTCCTTTATGCCTTTCCTACCCAAGATGTCGATCTCAATCGCAATACAAGTGGGAACAGTTTTCTGGTTAGTGACCTGGATACCAGGTAAAGTCGTCAATGAAGGCCAGGCCTGGGGGGGAGTTGTCACTTATTGATATATCTATAAAACAAGCAATCAATACCTCGTGAATCTTGATCTTGATCCTGAATATTATATTGAACACACTCCGGTTGGTAGAGATATTAGGGCTTGGTGTGACCCCGCTAGAGATTGGGTAATATCACAGACATCGAGGAGAGAATGATCAAAGATGAATGGCGGGATCTTAAGTTTGTATCAGCTGACAGATGGAAAACGGCTAGCAGATTAGCGAACATCGAAATTGCCAAATGTCTAATAACGTAGTATGTATATTATCCGCGGCTTGTTTGAGTGCACCTCATAGTGGCAAGGAGCTGTCCAAATTTGATGGCGAGATCGAACTAGGCAACGTCGTTCCAAGTCAGAGTTAATGCACCGGGACATCCCCGGGTCAGTGGTCAGTTAATCGTGAGATATTATAAGAATGAGTAGTTGACGCATTGTCGTGCTCCAGATCATTCGGCCTCAGCCAACTGGGAAAAGTGGAGAATGACTTCGGTAGATATATCCCAGACATTGCCCAGCGAATCCAAGCCACCGGGTTTGGTGTACTGTTGAATAATAATCGGAACTTTGGCGAAATCGAAGGTCTTCACCGTCATGCGGTTGATCCCGATTTGCAGACAAGGGACTACTTGGACACTTTCAGCTATGCTACTACTACACTTGCTGAGGTTAATGCCTGTCCAGTCGTATATTGGAGCTTGAGCATGTCTAGCGCAACTGTTCTCAAGGCGCCAGCTCTCAACAGCAATATATAATAGAGTGATTGCATTATACCTTGAATCACCATCATTGGTATAGATAAGTCGCCAGTCACCACCACGGGTACATAATGGCGCAGTATTAAACTTAATCAATGCAAGGCTCATGCTTGTTTGCTAAAAGGAAAATACATGGGCCCTTGGTCCTAAGCGACAACTCCTTTCACCATTTACTCCTCCGGCTTCCTGCCCCAAACAATACGTTGTTTGTAGTAAGGATGATGCTTTCCCGAGTTGACCTCCTTGCGAGCATGCGCAATGTAAACGTGAATTTCCGATTCTGACCAGCCGATGGAATTGGCCACGAACAACACAAAGCCTTCAGGATCCGAGAGGAACGCAAGGCGTCCAAACTCGCCGAGCTCTTTCAGCTCAGGGTCTTTCGGCCAGCCGCCGATGGGGGTCTAACCTCTCATGTCAGTCCTTCCTGCACGGAACCAGATCCTGTAATCGGAAAATAGGTGCGAAAAGAGCTTGCGTACCTTGTACTCATACTGCTGAATGTCAACAAATCCTGCTGCCTCCATTGCTTTCCGCTGCAACTCCTCTTCATAAACCGTAAAGCTCATACCGAACTTTTTGGCCCCCTCGATAAAGAGTTTTCCCCATTGTCCTAACGCTGAGCTCTCCTTGACGGTATTGTCATCGCTGGTAATGATACCTGACGGCTCGAAGCTTTCAACCCAGCCACCTGGCTTGCAGGTCTTGTATGCCTCTCTGAAGAATTTATACCAATCAGGGATACTGCCGATGAGCCAACGTATATGGATGTAATCGGCTGAGTTATCTGCGAATGTCCACTCCTGCGTACAGTCCTCAATTTCGCTGGCACAGAGCATGTCAATACGTGCCGAAGAGGTCTTTGATTTGCTTCGATTAACTCACAACTTGAGATTCGGCGGCACCCAAGAGGGCTGGATGGGAGATATGTCGGTACCAATGACCTCGACATTGGGATATTCATCGGCAAAGTCCCTGCCGCGGAGGTCAGTTTCTATCAATTCGAGTCACAACTTGCAACGTACAAAGCCCAGATTCCTGTATAACAGTAAGTGATTGAATTATTCGAATAAATCGCCAAGATGCCATTTTTCACATACCAGTTCCCGTTCCGATATCGAGCGCTTTCTTTACAAGGCACGTTAGCCTCCAATGTGATTCGCAACGAGGGAACATTGATAGTTGAGACACTCACCGTAATCTTGTCTTTTTCGATTGGTGCAAGATGGATCTTGCCTCCAATACCTAGAGTTAAGCAATGATGGCTATCCGAACTGTAAGTAAGTAAACACCAAGCCACTTGGCCTCATTTCACTTACTTGATATCGAGCAACTCACTCTGCCTCTCATCGTTTGCCGCCCTGATCTGGTCAGCTTCGCCCAAAAATAAGTCCGATTTTTGAACACGAGAAAGATAAGATTCATGCTTCAAATTCGGTGGGTGACATGGATTCGACACCTGAACATTGATAAAACACAAGCTTGAGAGAAAGGCTCTTACCAATACTGAGCATTTCCAATCTCGCGATGATAGGTACGGCCATGAAGCTTGCGATACTCGAAAATGCTTGAAGTCACTGAGTCTGTTGAAGATGCAAGGCTCTGATTGGTGATTGAGTCGGCATCATCCTCCTGAGCGTTGTCATCTTCCTTATCCAGAGTCAGTATCAGCCAGATCCATCAACGTTTCAGATTAACTGGAAGGGGTCTTGTCTCACCGCAGCGAGTTGCTGCCAATGGGCAGCTGAGAGAATACCGTCATCTCCAACTTGTGGGTTCTGAGGAGGACTTTTTGAGGGACTTTTGGAAGGGCTCTTTGCACTTTTCGGGCTCGTCGCGGCCGCAGGTGGTGTCGACATTGTGAGTATTATCAGGGGCCTTGTGTGAGATTTGCTTTAGAGTTTCGGGAACCAAAATAGCAGCGCGAAGGCTGCGTGGAAAAGAAGAAAGAGGAGAAGGATGTGGGAATGTGCGGTGAGCAGGGATAACCTGGCCTGATAAGGAACGGCAAACCTACGTATCCATGGTGGGGGTCGGTCATTAGGCGAAGAAAGATGCCAGGATCATGCGATGCAATGCAACGCAAAGGATGCATGCCTTTGCACTGAAGAGCTGATTGACCAATTATATTCTGTTATAAAAGACTTGGGGAAGGACGATTAGGGCAAGCGGTGAACGAAATGACTCGGCATGCATGCTGCTGTCCAAGAAGATGGGGGTTACTAAACAGGTCGATTTCTAGGCCGATCTAAAATAGAAGCCGATCTTGTGCAGATTAACATCACCTCTCAGGGAGTCCTGTTTATCCCTCACACTCACTTGGAGTACTTGGACTGGTGGCAGCAAGTAGATCTTGTCTTTTATTTGAAACCCTTGTTCTGCGAAGCCTCCTTTCGGGACCTCTCAGGTCGACGCAATCTAATACCGTTTTCATCACGCCGGAATGACTTTATGGGTCAACACAATCAATTCCGTTGCCTCGTCCGGTTTCAGTGACAGCCCCGTGCTCAAGGATCCCGACGAGGCTTGGGGACGTCTGCTAAGGGCTGGCTTCTCGTCAGTACAGACCGACGAGATGGTGGCCCTTCGATCCTATCTTGAGAAACATTATTCTCAAGGTATGCAGAGTAGGAAGATGTTAAATAAGGATGGTAGATTTATCCAGAGTCGGAATAGGATTTGCGACAGCAATATGTATCATTTTGGTGATGGGGTGTATTAGATAAGTTAATGAAAATGCTATTTGAACAAAGTCCCCTGCAGCCATCTTATGGTCTTTCAAAGGTGTTCAAGGCACATAGGTGCAGTATTGCCTCTACGTCTCTATTTTCTTTCCTAGTCTACAATAGCAAGAGGCATAAATAGGAACATCCGAACTTGCTAGTGCTTCTTGCAAGCGGCCTTCGATCTCCTTAGCCTCCGAAGTTCTCGCTAATTTCGTCAAGCTCTCGTGAAGACCATGCAGTGCCCAGACATTATTAGGATGCCTCAACGCTCGAGGGAGGTTATCGTTCATTCCCAAGTCCGTCATGAAAACCTCAACTGCCTGCTCCAAGTATCCCTGCTCCATCAGCAAGGCACCGTATGCATGGCGCGTTGGCTGCATCCATCCCCAGGGCTCGTCGTAAGGAAGGTTATCCTCCCGACGAATGGCCTCGCGAAGGTGCTCAAATGCGACATCATAATTCTTTCGTCGGTATTCTAGTTCACCATCAAGCATTGCCTCGGCCACGCGAAGGATGTCCAGGCACTTGTTGTTAAAAAGAGTGCGCGAGGATGGAACTCTATCCAAGGATTCATGGAACAGTCCTCGATGATATTCCGATTCCGGTACTTTACCAGTAGCAGCAAAAGCGACGCTCTTCGCATATAAGATGATGGACGTGGTCATACAGTATAATTCCTTATCTTCTGGCAGCTTCATATGGATCAGGTCCTCCCATCTTCCGAACCTGATTAGGATATGGGCTCGAAGGCTCAAAAATGCTTCGAGCCAGTCAGCCATAGGCGGAGACTGGATTTGAAGAAGACTCTTTGGGATGGTAGACTCCAACTGAGCAGCAGAGTCGATGCAAACTTTGAACTGGCCCGCGAGCATAGCAGCATAAACACGAAAATGAAGATCGTGACATCGATAAAGAGAATAAAAGTTCAGCGGTCCGGCTTTAGATAGATACTTATCATCAGCTCTGATCGCATCTGAGTTTGAGTCGATAGCTGCTTGGTAGTGTCCACAGAGCACATCCAGGTGCGTTGGCATGTGGTGTAAATGTCCTCCGTCAGGTACAAGTCCACGAAGATGGTTTGCGGTTGGAAGAGCAGCTTCGGGCGTAGGAGACATCTCCATCAGATGAATATACATATGCAGTAAGCCAGGATGTTTCAAAGATCCGTTGATCTTCAAGCCATTGTCAAGCACTGATTTGATCTTCAGTGTGTGAGCTCCGGCAACGGGTTTCCCCGTCTTTAAATCCCAAAGATTCCATGGGCTTAGGTTCATCAAAGCATCCGCGTATAGAGCGATGATATCCAAATCGTCTGGAAAATCTCTGTACACTCCTTCCATTGCATCGGCAAAACCTTGGTTCCAAGTAGAGCAATGATCCGAGGGCTTCTCTTGTGGATATCGGTGCTCAATCGCTTTGATGAGGGCTTTCTCAACTGGAGTGCAGGCTGACATCTTCGCCATGGCTGTGCGGGCGGCATTGTGGCCACGCCGAACTACATCCGTGAGATCCTTGTTATCAAAAAACGCCCACGGCTTGTTGTAATTTGGCCCAAGGCTATACGCCAACCCCCAGTATGCCATTGCGCAGTCGGGGTCGTAGATAGCGGCTTGCTCGAAGCAAAAGACAGATTCCTCATGATTAAATGCATATGCCCATATGAGTCCACGGTTGAACCAAGTCTGGCTTTCGGGGGCTTTAGTCGAGATGACTCGTTTGTACAAGCCAAGATCGAAAGGATATGGAGATGACATTTTAAATAGTGGCAATTTTCCAGGTAGATACAGGGTCAGGCCTACGGTGGTAACGACGAGTAATACTGAAAGTTGCCTTTCTCAAGATGAGTCATTGCCTAGCCGCGGCGAAATATTTCCCTCATTACGTCACGTGATCAGGATCGCCTCAAAAGCCAAGTAATTAACTTCACCTCGAAGTAATCCTTTCTCGCTGTAATTTGCCTTCATCCACAAGATCCCAAATCTCGCCATTCATAACACCGAGTACAAGTCCCTCACCCGCCAAGTCATACAATCTTTCCGACAGACTATTTCCTGTTGCACATGTTGTCGACTTTCTCAAGATAAAAGGTATGCTGGCGCCTTCAATAACAAAAGGCTTGTTACTTATATGGCCTTGTCAGGTACAAGACCAATGCGACCGTTACTGAGAATATACAGTCGTTTCCTATCGCCACGTCTCAGAATCCGTAAAGCTTGTTTCGTAAGATCTAGTAGGAAATATATATTTAATAATTAAATATTTAGAAAATATAACTTTAAAACAAAACTTCTCATTGATACTAGGTTTGTCTAATTATATGATAGTAAATATAGTTATAAAGCTCACAATAGAAGCTTATGGTTCGTAAAGGACCTATAAAGGTAATGTGTGTAAATGTTGGGCTTTTAAGCTCTAAAGCTGCGGATGCTCCAGCCCCGAAGCGAAGATAAGCAGTACCACTACAGCCGTAAAGCCCGAGGCCGCTGCTCCCACTGGCGTAACGTAAAGACTGAGACACGGCAGACAGAAGCGGCCGACGTGGGTCCCAAGACACGGAAAATAGAGAGGGGCTAACTGAGACACGGCACCACCATTCAGCATATCTTGGTTCAATTCCAAGTTGAGTCACATAGCATGGTCTATAAAGCACATAGTTCGGCGAAGGGAGTCAATAAGAACGAAAAAAGTCACGATGCTACACAAATACGCCATGTACAACCCACTGGCACTCACAGGAGCTGGGTAACAGAAGGGGTATCATTCCTCTATTATAGTTACGAGTTCTAGATACCTTTCTCTAGAAAGTCATTAATCCACATCCGAAACTCTTATCGGCCTATTTTCCAGTCACTCCCAGCGCTACAAGGAGCCGATACCTTCGCCTAATAGTAGTAGTATCACCACTATATATCCACTGATCTACAAGTACCTGCATCATATTAGCAAGATCTCTATTAATATGTAGAGCAGGACACAAAATCTTGTCGTTTTTATACATACCAGAAAAGACCGTAGACCTATATCACAGAAATGCATGGGATACTTAGTATGGATGGAATGCTTCAAAGAGGAACAGAGCCTAGAAATGGTCGTTGGAAGATTCCAGTCATTGCGGCATCTCACATGGTATCGATTTAGAGTGACTATGGCTCCAAGGGCCGAGCTTTTGGGGAAGTTCACGTCACTAAAGGACTTGACACGCACCAGTTTCTTTTGCCGAGCATCCTTGGTATCAAGGAAGACACGATACGACTCCGTGGCTTGACTTTGGCTGGTTCTGCGGCCACCGCGAGTAGTGCACGTGGGAGCTGCTGTGAACGTCTCCCAACAGCAGACTGAGGCATCACCACCACTCCATATTGCTACATGGTAGGGCACGAGAAAATACGAGATTTGATCTTCTCATTGAGCTTCTGCCATATTGGCAGGTTCTTGAGTCCGGTTACGCAGAACAGGGTAGGCCTGTCCACCTTCAAGTATACTCGATATATCAATCATGTCAACATAAGCAGCCTCGTCTAAAGCCAGGTAGCCACGAGGCTCCGAGGACTAGGATCTTCCCTCTTACCCTAAACTGCGAGGGTGTGGAGAAATAGTGGTGACCGATAGCTTCATGGAGGGATATCCCCTCCAGGTATCAAGGTCGTTTTCGTTGACAGGCAGGGAGTAGGAAGCTACGCCCGGTATATGCGGCTTGTTGGGTCCTCAGTGGTATCTATACCTGATATGCTGTCCGCGCAGCCAATAGCCACGGTACTAATCCAAGGCTTATCTGCCTGCTCCTTCATCCGCCCCGCGGCCGATGTCAATAGACACTTTTATATGCCGCTCCAGGGGGCGTTCGGGGCTAGTCTGACTAGATGCCATGCCGTATTCGCGCAAGGATCATTCCAACAGCAGGGTCAGATAAGAAGTGCACGTTCGACCTAAAGAGGGAGGCGGAATGGGTGATAAATTCCAACGTTGATGACGTGTCGTCGAGAGCCAGAGAGATTAAAGCGGGATATCTTCTTTGATAGTGTGAGCAAGGCAAATCTTGATGATGAGTTGTATTTGATATCCGTGATTGGTCAGCTTATCCTATTTGGAAATACAGTAAGATGACTTTCCTCCCGAAGACTCTGGGAGGCTCTTTGAGAAACTGACTACTTGTAAACCAGGCTCTTTACCCAGGCTAGGGGGGGTTTCTCTTCTAATCAGTTAGGTTTAAATAAAAGCCCGATTTTCCCTGCCTCAGGGCAACGGCTGATAGAGCAAGGGAGCCCTAGTATAAATTGGGTTTAGATCAGGATGTTCAGGGGTACGAATTACCCTTGTTAGCGCAGGTAGCTAACACGGGTCCATTCACACGTAAACCAGTCTGGCCATGTGCCAATGATAGGCATACTCAGACATAAGAAACAACCTTTAAATAACACTTCGTGTCCGGACTTATATCAGTAATCGGGAATTCATCGATAAATATGCTAGCGAATTTCCTGAACGGCGGCCGCTCGAGAGGTTCAGCCTACTGTTTATTGTCTCTACTCTCTGGCTGAAGCCGTTCAAGCACAACCAGAACCGGTGGCCAGGAATTAAGGGAAGTGATAGCTCCAAAGCCTGCCAATTCCCTGGCGGGGCAGAAATAGCAACGAAGATGCTAGTAGGCATGTAGCCAGCAAGGAGGTGAGCCAAGTTGGCGGGCAAAGGCTTACGGGACGCTTGAAGCAAGATATAGGGTAAAAGTGATTTTTAACATGCTGTCGGCCCAAGATATCATTAAAAGAGAAAATGTGAAGGCCAGCACGGTAGTCAAGGATAAATAGAGTGAGAGTCAACCCTGAAATCTCTGGTGAGATCCCAGAATGATTGGTGATTGGTGATTGATGTCAGACGACCTTCAGATACTCTCAATGCGAAAATGTCTGCAACTAGCAAGACCTTACGACAATCAATCTATCTCTAATTTTGAGAGATGATACCTTTAAGGCTATCTTCCTGTCATGAAAAATAGTCGAAACCGTCATGAAAGCCTTTCGCTTTTTCAACGACCATAACAAGAGATGTCTGTGCTTTCTCAACGGATTTCTTCCATCTCGAAACTTGAATATTTCTCATCCTGGAGGCATGAAGGATAATAGGGCATCTCATTTGATGGCGGTGCTGTACCCAAACCTCTGTCGAAGTAGCAGCACAAATCTTGTTATATAGGTGCACCTTGAGACAAGCTCTAGCCGCTCTCCAATGAACTCTTTATAGAACTTGAAAAGCTTGAGGATAGAAATGAATACGAAGGTGATTCATAGACACATTGACACATTAAATGCCGTGTCTCTTATAGCCAGATAATCATATAGCCTGCGGCCTCGACGACATCAAACCTCTGGTCCTTGAAGCTCAACCTTATCCGAGGCTTTCTACCAAAGCCGGGGCGGGGTCATTCAGCCACTAAAGCTGAAATAACCATGTATGAGCTTGATGGCGGCATGGTATCGTGAACTTTTGCTAGTCATAATGCTCGACGAGCTTGCAACAATTGAGATCTGACTTGAGAGGCTTAGAAAATATGTGTATAAAGCTGGTTTCGATATTGACAAGCGCCTGAAATTATTCCTGTCTAGTACCCTGGCCTGTAGTTACTCACAATAGAGCACTTCCGGCTTTTCCATGGCGGCTTTCAATAGGCAAACCGCTGCAGCAAGGTTCCAGGCTAATTACAATTCAGATGGGCAAGAGTAGCCTACTCGAACAGAAACTACCACTTTGCACTCATCATCCAGTTTATGCAAGCAGCCCATTTAAATTGTGCTGAGGAGATTTGAAAAAGAAAAGGTAAACTCTTTCTTAAGTCAAATCAGAACTCACTCCATCAGCGACAGCGACAAGTTCTTCTGCCCATAGTCACGGATGCTTCTTGTCCTGTGTAATGCACGAGAGTGGACCATAGGGATTGTCCAGACCAATTATCGCTATACTGTCTGCTTACAATTAAGATAAGCGGTAAGGGAATACTTTCTGATACTTTATTTGAGGACTTAATCAATAAGTACTGGCATCTATAAGAGTGCTAATGTACGTAGACTACATATTTCCTCATCTGAGAATATCATGCCGCGTCTCTTGTTTTCTCTCTTATAGTAAGAACTTTTGGTATTTGCACGCGTATGCTCTTGATCTCGATGAAGTTGATGTATATTGAAAATTTCAACGAGGGTAGGACTTGATGTTGTTGTGTCACATGAAACTCTATGCACTTCCAGGATAAAGACACCTTCATCGTCATTTTCGAATTCAGAAATTTCAGCAGCCGTATCAGAATTTTCATCCAGTGTCAGGGTAGTATCCGTGCTCTGCATGGTAGAATAAGACCATCGTGACATGTCTGGCGACAGGTCGCTTGATGTGTCCAAAGAAGGGCAATCGTCTGAATCTGCAAAGCTCTCACTACCAAGGCTTGCCCTGTCTGCCTTGCAAGACGCAGAGTTGACATCGAGAGAGGCAAGATATTGAGGATGGTCTAACCGAGAGAGTGCGCGGGCCGTTGGGCGCGAGGAACCAGAATGAGGGACCTGCCGAGGAGGGGAGGTGTCATGTGTTACCGTCAGAAAGTATGCTGAATGACGTGTAGACACGGGCGACCAAGGGTGGCTGGGTGATGTGGTGGAAGGCTGTACTGGGTGGCTGCGAACCGAAGAACAGCATGAACAGTGGACCGACTCCCTCCATTTACCCCCGACCAGGGGGAACTCGGTGCTATTCTCGGCCATTGCGAGTAATCCTACGCGCGATCGAGATGTGAGATCCCGTGAAGCTGCAGAAAGATGCAGATCTTTGCCTAGTGTATGCGACAGTATGGGCTTGTTGACGAATAATAGGCGTTAGACGAGTTAAAGACGCCAAAAGGTGATGCTCGCTGATGGAGATTTGACAGATGGATTGACTCAACGATGTGATATCTCGTCACTGTTTTCTCAGAATGAGGCGGTAGCCCATTTATCTATGCAATCAGGCCCTGACCTTACACCATACTCGGACTAAGCGCGACCGAACGTTGAATCCCCTCTCCGATTCTGGGTCAGTTGCTTCAGCTCTTGCAATCGAGATCCGACCCAGATTCTGAGCTCTTGTGGTCTCGACCCAGAATGTTTTGAGGTCTCTCCCCCCTCCCATACTCTGTTCATTGAACACCAGTAGCGTATATCAAAAACACGGCAGAGACGTTTGCTGATTGGCCGCCTTGTCTCACCATTTCCAGACGTTATTGGCGCAAACCGCAGCCACAAAGTAAAAGCAGGAGGAAAACCCGGTAAGCTTTCAGCTGTCTTTGCTTCATCTTGAGTGGCCCACCCATTGTGACGTTTATTGTTTACCTCATGTCTTAGTTTAAGGGAGTATTGTATGTCATACTCTCGCTCCCTGCGTATCAAGTACACGCACGGAAGACAGTCTCGCCGCGCTTGACAATGGAATATCCCGCACAAAAGACTGCTACTGGGAATACACCTCAAGTCACCTCTTTAAATCCTTTGCACTACCTGTAAGAAGATTAGTTTCTAATTAAACAGGATTGGCGCTCTTGCATCTTGTTAATCCTTTGCACTACTGTAAGATAGTGGATTAGTTTCTAATCAAATAAGACTAGCGCTTTTGCATTTTGTTAATTCTTCATTACTCGTGGCATTTGAAAGCTAATTTACTCATATTGTAATTGCATATTTCGTGTGTTCTAGGCCCGGGAAGCCCGACACAGCGTCATTTTCACTATATACCCACGCATTCGCTCCCGCCTATCTATACCTCCCAGTGGCTACTCGTTATAGGTTGAGACAATTCCGAGCGCTAAGGATCGGGAGTTTTATGTCTTGTTACAAAGTGTCTCGGCGTCTCCACCAGAATTACAGCCCCTTATACATACAGAGATAAATGTCTCGCCTACGGTGATTTGGCTGATACTTCTACTTAGCAGGATTGCAGTGACGTAAGGTGTTCTATGTGGTCAACTGGGAAATGGGATTTACTGTAAACACATAAATCCAATAACGCCCACTCGGCCCAGTATTGTAGATGAACAGCAACAAAGTATGCCACGGTACAGGCGGATTCTGGATGTTCCCTTGTTTCCAGCCATGGACACCCATGGAGACCTTGCTTGACCTGCCCAAATATCTATCTCCTCTCAGGCGCTCTCTCAGCTTTGCTAAACATTGTAATCATGCTACGTAGGTTACGGCCTGGAAATGCGCCTAAGAGTCTGCATCTGGAGTTATTGTTTACACATTCACTTCCAACTAGTGTTCAAAATTCCTATGGGTACCCGCGTTATAGCTTGCCTAAGGCTACCTGTTGGGCTAAGTGGGTACTTATTTGGTAACTAAAATAGCCCTGGATAAAAAAAACTGACCTATAAGCTACCCTAAGCAATTTAGAGCTACCTAAATAATACCTGAATTACTTAAATAATGTCATATAGAATATATAAAAAGTATTATATAAATCTATATATTTTTAATATATATAATAAATTCTAATATATTTATATTAGTGAAAAGCTGCTATTTTATTCCTATTTTATCTTTTTTCTAATATGTATGAGTTACCCTTATTGAGCTCAGGAATCCAAGCTAAGCGATTTTCTCATTATTACTTAACCCACTCCCTATGCCTACCTATAGGCAGGAAATTTCAAGCACCACTTCTAACAAAGCCGCATATAGGCTCATTACCTCAAGCGAGAGGTGGACTTCTGAGCCTCTCCTTAAATTTGCCGTCTTCTTTTGTTTGCTTTCTCTTCTCCATTGCTTTTGGACCACTCGAGCACTCCATTCCCACCCAACCAACATGACTGGCGATCGAGGCCCCCAAGATGGTGTACAAGCCCCCAAAAACTGGATCTCTGCTGGCAAGTCACAAAAAGCCGTCTCCCGCGCCTTCACCATGTCCCAACGCAACGAGGCAAAGGAGAACATCAGAAAGCTCAAAGGACAAATTGAGATTCTTCTAAAGAACTACGAGGATCAGAGAAAGCAGCTCAAGAAGGAGGAGGCGGAGATTGAGAAGTTGCATGAAATAATGCAGCGACAGTGAAAAAATCCAAGACGTATGGGGAGCTTCTCGAGGGGCTCCGCTAAACGGGGAGTGGCCGGAATGGTTGATCTACCACTCATGCGGGCGATTGGGCACCGAGGTTGAGCAGACACAAATACATATATCACGGCTTTGGCCTTTATGACAGCGCTACAGTTCTCGTAACGCCGTCCCTATTATAACCCGCAACTCCAAACGAAGGTAAGCACTTCTCTTGTGATCATTTCATGGCGTAACAGGCAAGTTCCATGCCCATAAAAGATCCCCAAGTTGTGATTTGGCCAGGTATCATCTCATCCACCGCACTCGCATCGGGGAACACTCCCAGTGCCGCCATAGGAATCTCCGAGTTTCTCATCTGTACTTCAACAGCCGATAGGGTCCCTAAAGCCTTCTTCTGCTCCCCAACAAGTCTCAGATACGCAGTATTTACATGAATCTGCGCCGGGGAATACTGAGGCACCTGATACTGTGATTTGTAATGTGGTTAGACCCGTGATTCTATCGATCTTGGCACAGGAATCGTGGAGACACCCGGCGCTGGTATATGAGCCTGAGGAACTCGTTGGGCTATCAAATGAGATTGCACTTAAGAAGGAAAAGTTAATTGGCATATATTGCGCTGTTGAGATAGCAGCAAGCGAGTATTTCGTATCTTCCTGACAAATGCTTCTTTGGTCGCTGGATCTGGTACCAACAAGGCTGTGCATTTTGGTTGTGACATGAAAACGCTGCTGAGATTGGTTGGCACTAGAGACATTTTGGCGATCTTTGTGATAGAGCTGAATAACTAAGTCGATGTTGTAGGGTTGGAGTTGCAAAGGGAACGTTGTTGAGCTGATGCTGCCACCAGGAAACAACTGGTCAAAATGTGCGATAATGCCCTTCGTGAGACATATTGAAGCCTAGATACTCATTCATCGCCACCTACTCTTGAGTGCTGATGGCCCCAGCTCACTCGAATCTTCGGATGGCCAGTTGCCCAAGTCAGGTAAGAAGATACTGGGAGTGTTGATTGAGGGTCAGAGCGAGGAGCTTTCGACGAAACAATTAAATGCTAAGCTTCCTTCCGATAGTGTTAGCAATCTAGAAAAACAACAGTTGCTATTCAGGTTCTCGCATGTATGAACTGCTCCATCATTGGAAGCTGAAAAGTCAGCGAGAGGTAAATTTACTTGCGGAACGCGCTCGCTCTTCACAAATCCAACCATTCGGTCACCAAACGAACCAACTAGTCTCGATATGGGTTCAGACGAGAAGGTTATTGTATGAACGGCATCGGTTCAGGAGGATATCTCGGGCTTTTCGACGTGATTGGCACAGTCGGACATTTGAGAATATGAGCCTCAAAGTTTTGAATGGTAAGCAATCCATGGATGAGAGTCAGGAAATCGCCGACGCCTTGGATTGTGCCTTTTGGTTGGTGAGAGATGGCAGGGATGGTAACAAGGGATATTGTCGTAGTTACGGATAGTGATAGATGGAGGGTCATGCCACGTATCCGAATGAGAGACTTGGTAAACACTATTCATGCTTCTACTGTTGAACGATTGGCTTGTTACCTACGAAAGGATGCCCATTCTAGCTAGGAGGCCAGCTCTGTATTCTCATCGTCGCTTTCGTGCCTGTACGCAATCCTGCAAGCAAACGGACTCGGAAGACTCGCGACCGAGAGGGGGTAATCTTACACAGGCGAGTGGATGGGGTGGTGGTATGACTCACGGTGAGGTCGATGTGCCGCGCGACCTTGACTGCTGGATCATTGTGGCATGGGTTCGTGATGGAGGCTCTGCTCATAGCCGTGGATAGAGTTGTCGGTGGATGATGAGCGAGATGATCTCTCTTGTTGAAGGTCAGTGGTACGTATGAGTAGGTTGAAAATTGGGGGACTGACTATTGGACGGATATGCTTCCCCGCGCGCCTTAATCTAGAAAGGGGGCAGTTGAGATAGGTCGAGTGCAGAGAGCTTAGCGCCTTGGTTGATGACGTTGATGGGTAGACATATCCGAGTCAGAGTGATGAGGATCTGATAAGGAGAGGGCGGGGGTTATCGATGCAAATGATTTCTCGAGAAGAGACTTTCTCTGCGAAACAAGTAGTTTTGGTGAGAGTATGAATCTTAAGATAAAAGAATGCGAGAGTACAACGCGATTCAAGTTCAAGAAAGATAAAACGGCGTTACCAATTATTAATCTCATAAGTCAACAAGAAGAACTATTATCTCAGACGAACAGAGCACGTCATAAAAAACATTCCAAGTACCAATCTTAAGATACACTTACCTTCATGATTTTCACAATCGCTGAGTATTTCGCAGCGTATAACAAGATCAATCTTAAGAGCGTAGTGCACTGCAGGGTTTATGATGAGCTGAGGCTTGCGCCAAGATTTGGCGCTGTGTCTCGTGGCGGCCTCTCTGGGCTTCTAACCGTGCTGACAGAGAACTTTGTGTCAACCTAACGGCACTCTTGCCAAGGCCATATATGACTCACCCTTCCCAGTCGTCAAGGAGTATCCTGTGGAGACCGAGATGCGTGACGCCATCATTCGCAGTTACGAGTACGTACAGCAATTGCTGTGCCTCGCCGGCCTGTGCCTGTGTCTGCCGATGAGCGTTTGCAATGACGGTGCGGAATGCTCGGCTCTCGACGAAGCAGGTACAGGAGGAGGTGAGACGGGCGGAGGGCCAAGTCGAGAGGTGATGCGCGAGCATCCCATGTATCTACTAGTCAACATGACCACACATTACACGCTGGCAATATATGGGCGATGGAATTCTTTCTCTGGACGAATCACCAAATAAGCGGACAGCTTTCAATACATCTACACATAGAGTATTGTGGAGCTTACCTATACACGTCTCTCCAACAACTGATATTCGTCCTGTGACTGCCTGTACCGTGTCGTGTCGTGAAGTTGCAATCGCCAGGTATACTGCAACTTGGGATGGGAGCTCGCAGGCATTGTCGCACTGGTGCGATCGGACCACCGTGACTCTAGCAAGGACGTCACATGCAATCTTCCTTACAAATCGACCTGCACAGAATAAACCAGGCCTAAATGGTGTTTTAATGGTGAGTCACTGCTATGAGTCTGCCGTGACGTCAATGGATCAAAAGGGCGCGGACGGCATTTCCCGCCCGTTCTGAATGAACGGCCTCGCTTATTAGAACCGGACCATGTCGCACCTCAAAGGAGGCCTTGAATGCGGTGTAATCAACAAGCAGCAGCTCAGCGGCCTGCATTATGGCTCTCCCCAAGATCACCCCATTCAAGATTGCAGTCCCTGAGGCGGCTGAACACCAACTCAAGGAGAAGCTTGTTTCAGCAACCTATACGGATGAGACGCTCTTTACAAACAGTTGAGACTATGGCGTGCCGCTGAGCGACATCAAGGGCCTGGCGGAGCGTTGGCGCGAGAATTTCGATTGGCGCGCCAAGGAGGCAAAGCTCAATGAGGTGCCGCAGTTCACCACCAAGGTGGACGCCGATGGGTTCGGGGAGCTCAACATTCATTTCGTGTATAAAAAGAGCAACAGGAAGGGCGCGATACCTCTGCTGTTCTGCCACGGTTGTAAGTCGCACTGCCACTCACGCGCGGCAGGACCGCATCTGACAGTGTGAATGTTGCGTGCAGGGCCGGGGAGCTTCTACGAAGTCTTGAAGATCCTGCCACTTCTGACGGAGCCAGATGATCTCGAGGCGCCGGCGTTTGACGTCGTTGTGCCGTCGCTGCCCAATTTTGGCTTCTCGGATGGCGTGGGCAAGAAGGGCTTCAGTATCTCGCAGTACGCCGAGACTTGGCACAAGGTGATGCTCAACTTGGAGTACGTCCGATACGGTAGGCTCATATATGGCTCTCCTCACCGTTTCAGTAATTGGAATTGCGACTAACACCTTCATAGTTACCCAAGGAGGCGACTGGGGCTACATCATCACCCGTCTCATCGGCGCGCAATACCCATCTCATTGCCTAGCATCCCACGTCAACTTCGTGCGCATCACTGAGGCGCCCAAGTTTGTGAAGGCTCCGCTCCTGTATCTGCGCCACGCCCTCCTCCCGTACACGGCGCTCGAGCGCGCAGGCCGCGACCGCAGCGCGTGGTTCCTGACTGAAGGTACGGGATACAACCTCGAACAGAGCACGCGTCCCTCAACGCTCGGCTTCGCACTTGCAGACTCACCCGTCGCGCTGCTGGCATGGATATACGAGAAGCTGCATGACTGGACGGACGGGCCGTACCCATGGCAAGACGATGAGGTGCTCACCTGGGTTTCCATCTACGCCTTTTCCACGGCGGGACCCGCGGCGAGCTTGCGCATCTACTACGAGGCGAAGAACGTGGGCGCGGAGCAGACGCAGAAGGGGTTCGAGTACGTGCCGAGAGTGAAGCTGGGCGTGAGCATCTTTCCTAAGGACGTGCTCGTGCCGCCGCTGAAGTGGGCGGAGGCGTTGGGCCCGCTGGTGTTCGGCAAGATGCATGACAAAGGTGGGCACTTTGCGGCGCATGAGAGACCGGAGGCTCTGGTGGCGGACCTGCGTGAGATTTTTGGCAAGAAGGGCGGCGCAAAGGATGTTGCGCAAGTGTTTAAAGCGAAAGTGTAGCGGAACGTCCATTATGTGGCATGTACCTTATATACTCCTCCCGCCCGAATCTATGCGGCAATCATAGACGAAGTATTGTTCAGCCAATATTGTCCCAGATAGATCTGATAGACGCGTTCTTCGCCCACTCGGCATCCCTCGGACCCTTCTGCAGGGTGAAAGTCAAAACGCGATCCTATCCTTGAGCTAAGAACACGATGTATAACGCCAAAGAACCCAGTCGCATCCTTGGCGCCGTCAGCTAGACGTACGTAGTAGCGGCCTTGGTGACTGTCACTTTCCCATGTGGTCCAAGTATTCGATCTCAAGGCCTTGGTCGGCGATAGCGGCGTCGCTGAAATACTTAGACACGCAGTAGTTTTCACCTGAATGCTTCACCCTGCTACAGGGCTCCGCGGCGCTGGCCTTATGAAGGACGACATAACAGGCCCGCGGGTCATCAACGGGCCGAGATTGGTTCTGGGTGACACTCGGGGCGACATGGCGGGCTGGTTCTTCTATTCGAGGTTGTGTTGAGCCTGCCTCCAATATCACACGGTGGCAGTCACCACAGTAGTGGCAGTCACCACGGTAATATTACCTGCACGTATTAATTGCTTCGCGGATGAACATTATACCGAGGCTGACTTTGCCAATACGAATAAAGCGTTCTGGCTCGCTATGTATAAGAGCTAACAAAATTCAGACTATTACTTGCCCAACATGGATACAAGGGCCGTGCAGCTGAAGTTTCAGGCTATGTTAGCGCAACTCGCTGACTGGCCATTCCCGCTGCCCGTCTTCCCAGCTTCTGAATAACCCTTGGTCATTGGCCCTTCTCTTCTTGGCAAAGCCGCACCTGGTGCGTCCTCGGCAGAACAACATGCCGAACCTGACCTTGTGCGGGCACACGCGGAGTTCACCTACGGAAACTCAAGAGGCCCACAAAAGGAACTGAGATCCCTATGATTTCTTGCCAATATCGCTTCCCTGACATGTATGCACCCCAGCAAAAGCTACTTGGTACCAATGTTTTCTTTCATCGTACGTCGAACACCTCGGTCTCGAACGGGGCACTGTAAGACCATCTTTGGCGAAGATGGCAAAGCAGCGCTGGAGTTCTTCCCTTGCGATGATCCCCGCTTGATGCGAGCAACAGTTCCCCCGCATCGAGAGCCGACATCCATCTTCGATCCTGGAAGCTTTTACGAACCTCCGTTACACTTCCATCGACACCAGGCAGAGATATTTACAGTCATCTCAGGCAGCATGCAGATTCGACAAGGTTCAAAGTGGACAACCCTTGCGGCTGGGGGCGCAGCTGTTGTCCCCAAGGGCCAGTTCCACTGTTTCAAGAATGCCCTTTCTGGCCAATCTTTGGTGGTTGATGTGCAGCTAGAGCCGTCCCTTCCCTCAGACGAGGCTTTTTTCCGCAATGCATATTCATATGTGGAGGACTGCAGACAAGTCGGATCATTACCAAATCCTTTCCAAATAGCCTTGTTTCTCTATGAAGCGGAAGCCATACCAGGGCTCCCAGGATTGCCTCGCTGGATCGCTGATCCTATCATGTATGGCTTACTATGGTTTGTAGGAAAGCTGATTGGAAAACGGCTACTTGGTTTTAGAGGTAGCTATACGGAGTATTATAACCAAGGCTTGAGCGGCAGGAATCCCAACTGAACACGGCATTGTGGAACAATATAAATATCATCCAGTCAACTGTCTTCAGCCGTCAACGGTGGTAAGGGTTTAGCAACTGCAGTGGCGAAGAACCCAGCCCATTCGACTATTCATTGACTAGAGTATCTTACCAGCACTACTCCTTCTACTAATCTTCAGGCTACTTTGTATGACCTATTAGAATACACAAAACTGGTGTGTACAACAATGCCTGTGTACGTCCAACATTCTGAAGGCGGTTTGGTCTTCTATGCGAGTAACACCTCGTGTGGCCAGACCTGGTCCCCATAATGCGACCAAACCTTCAAGCCACAACCGATCGCTACAGGTCGTCTGTTTCGTACAAACCCTCTTCTCTCGACGACCTGTACATTGGCACCTTTGTCGAAAGCATTCTCGATGATCACTCCCAATACCCCATTGGCGCATTTATTCGTTCATCACCATTTCGTCCTTATCACTGTCGCATGTTCGAAGAGAGCTCAGTATTCGAGTGTGGCATGAGTGCTGGTTGAGAATAAATTGATGAAGTCCAGAGTGTTGAAGTGGAATTCTTTTGTCACGCTCACTTATCACATACGTTAATTCTTTTTCGGGTTATCTGGCAGACCTGGTCTTGTGCGTCTGCTGTTTGCCATAGATTTCATATAGAAGACTGCCCCTTTCATAACGAATACACGAAAGGTTCGCATACTAAGACAATCTTTAAGGCTAAACGTATATACATTTTGTTCGAGATAAGTTTAGTATGATTTCTAGTGGATTAATAAACCACTGAAATCAAAACGGCGTCAATACTGAGAGTATTATCCGTTGTCTCAATCGCACTATACTGTCTCACTAAACTCTTGGACCATTCGGCATTTTGGCGATCTAAATCTTGTCCTCTATCTTGATAGTGACTCGCCGGAGAGCCCCTCAGTTTATCTAGTCATTGCAGACATGGAACCCGAGAGAATGGTCTTTAAAAAGAGGCAGCTAGGCTTTGAAAAGCTGCAGTAATAAAGTCATGAGATCTCATAATTTCCTGAGCAAGCTTTTTTGGCCGGCGGTTACGGTGGGTGAAAGCCAGGCTATGACTTAAAGAATATTATTGTTTAAAGTTCTGCTCTGCGTAGCCATTTTGGTCCTGGACCTGCATAAATTCGGACCGAAAATATGGTGAGAGACTTGTTCAGCACCTAGGGACCTTTGCAGCTACAATCATGCTAAATTAACACAGTACGGCCTAGGTCATGTCATATACTCGGCGGCAGCTAAAACTCCTTTAAAGTGGTATATCTTTTAAACGGATAAATATTCTAGTGCCTCTGTATTGCTGCCTAGCATGGGGGTCGAGCATTGCTTAACTTACCCCGCATCAGCTGCCTTTAGACTGGCTCTTCACTCTATCTTTATCGTCAAAATGAGGCTTTTGAATGCTCACAACTGGACGTTGAAGGAATTTGTATCCGATGACGAAGTGCCGCCGTATGCCATCCTATCCCACACTTGGGACGAAAATGAGGTCAATTTCCAGCAGTGGGAAAGCATGGCGGCCTCGGATATCATAGCTTCAGATATCAAGCGCATGAAAGGTTACCAAAAAATCAAGCGTTTCGGCCAGAAAGCTGCCAGCAATGGGTTCCACTGGGTGTGGGTCGATACGTATGCTCATCTACCCTCCTTGACCCAAGTCATTAACTAAACCATCATAAAAGGTGCTGTATCGATAAGAAGAGTAGCGCTGAACTAAGTGAGGCTATCAACTCAATGTTCCGGTGGTACAGGAATGCTCAAGTTTGCTATGTTTACTTGCAAGATGTGCACTGGTGTACAGATAAAGAAACCATTGGCGAACGACTATACCCCTCTCGCTGGTTTACCCGAGGATGGACATTACAGGAGCTAGTCGCTCCTTCTAAAGTCGAGTTTTACTCGACTGACTGGAAGAAGATTGGGTCCAAAGACAATCTTTGTGGCCTACTCTCATCTATCACCAGAATAGATGAGGACATTCTCAAGGGTGGAGATATGGATAGTGTTAGCGTGGCAAGGAGGATGTCTTGGGCTTCTGATCGGAACACTTCACGCGTGGAAGATGCTGCCTACTGCTTATTGGGCATATTCGACGTTAATATTCCTCTTATATATGGGGAGGGCCGTAAAGCCTTTCAAAGACTCCAGGAAGCTATTATGAACGCCACCCACGACCAATCCTTATTTGCATGGGGCAGAATTGTTGGCTGCCCTGCTGAACTTATTGATCGAAAACAACAACTGGGCACGAAATCCATCCCATGGAAGGAAGCCCATCATCGACAACCCCTTCTGGGGCTTTTCGCTGAGTCTCCAGCTGATTTTAAGGATTCCGCTGAGATATGGCCGGTGGACCATGGGTACGCACACTATCATGACCGGCGAAACCCCCCGACTCTGGTTAACAAAGGCGTTCTTATAAACCTTGTAATTTATAAGAAGCTTCCCTCTGTTGCATACTGGGACGACCCAGCCATTGCTCAACCCCACGACCTCGAGCTTTCTGTTCTGCTCTGTCGTTTCGGGAGCAAGGGCAGCAAGCTTATCGGGCTGTCGTTATACTCTTGGGGCGACGACTACTACTCTCGCACGGACGAACTTGTGCTTGTGGATTTGTTTGTTAGCCAAGTGCGTTTCGAAGCCTGGACCCGTCAACGCCACCTTTTACCCTACAAACCGTTCCAACTCCGCAATGGTGACATTCTGTTTAGACGCTGGGTAACCCCAATCAACACCAGTTGGATAGAGAGACCAAATACGACCAGCGGTCCGGCATGGCGCCACAGATGCGGCGATAGAGTTCTCCGCATCGAGGGAGATGCCAATGGTGATGAAGAAGAATCATTCATGTTCAAGACGAGCAAGACCGAGGGGTTTGCGGTCACTTTCAAGAGGACTACTAAATCTTTTCATCCAATAGGACCACTTTTAATTGGCATTTCTCCTTTCGAATGTGGGGAAGCAGATGTTGTTACGCACAAGGGCAAGGGCAATATCTTAGTCGACCGAGTAGCGAAACATGGTAAGCCATTCGACACTCCAGCATACAGCCATATCATGGAGCATCCGATTGCAACCTGGGATATAAAGATCGAAGCCCTCCCTAGTATATATGCCAAGGTTGAAAGAATGCCGCTCGATGGCGGAGAGGGTGGGGCGGTTGACGTGGTGGATTTTATTATGCAGGCAGATGGACCACTAGCGAAATAGATAAAGTGCCTACTACACTAACTCTGTCTGTGTGCCATATACCCAAAGCTTTGGAGCAGACATCTAGTCACTCTTCTTCCTCAAAAGCAACAGCACTCCAGTCATATCACCTTTCAGTATCTCTTTCCCCTTCTCCACGCCCGCATCGCTGAAAATCTTCTCAATCCTCCTTCTGATCTGACGAATCACGTCATCCTCCGTCCCGACAGCTTCGGGATGAGCTTCTCTCCATCTCGTAACCGGACTAGCTGTTCCTAGAACCAATTCCATCATGTCCAAATTGATCGGCGGCTGATGCTCAAAGAAGTTGGTGTTGGCATCTGGTCCTGTGCACCATTCTTCACGCACAAATGAGTCTGGGTCAAATGCGGATACGGGAGGATCAAGTATCCAAGGTAGAGCTAGACCGCGGTATAGATCACGGACCATGAGGTTGCCTGGTAGCATATAGTCTTGAACCATGTTATGAAGATCATCGACAACTGCCTGGATCGCTTCATGATCAGGCATTGAGGGATCGACTCGGATATCTGCAGCTGTCCAAAACGCCACTGTACCACCAGGCTTGAGAGCTTTTGCCGCTTGTGTCCAGAAGCGTGGCATGTCAAACCAATGAGCACAAGTAGCGCCGGTAATCACATCGACAGTGCCATCGGGAACTGGGTCGGCAAGATCAGATCCAAGAGCCTCGGCAGATGAGACCTCAAATCTGACATTTCCAGCTGCACCCAAGCTTTCAGCGATTGAGCGTGCGGTGCTGATCATTCCCTCTGAAGGGTCAAGTCCATAGGTGGTCTTGAAATGAGGGGCAAGACTGCGAGTAGCTGTTCCTGGTCCGCAACCAACATCGATGAGCGTGTCTAGCTGACCAGACCCGGACTTGTGAAAATTGAGGATGGACTCATACAGCTTAGGGTTGTAGTTGCGACGATGTTGAGCATATTGTTCGCCTTGTGAAGAACTGTACGCTCGGAACGTTGGATCCGATGGCTGAGGGGGAGAAGACGACCGCTCCACTTGGCTCATTTTGATAAGAGGGCAAGTCGTGGGGCGTTTACCTTCAAGCTAGATATTGTGATTTCTAAAATGTTATGAAGGTTTATATAACTTAGAGGATATAACTGAAGGCGTTTCTGATGGCAGTGAACGATCCAACGTCCGGTCCCTCATTAAATACCCCATCCGAAAAGGCGGCAGGTTAAATGTCCCGTGCTTACGCAGCCTGTAATAGTTGGACATCCAATGACACATCGCAGAATGCCAAGTCAGCAACCCTCTCTACGCAAATGTGGATAACTTGTATTGATCTTCAGCGCGTTTCCTTAACAGATGGGTCCTGGGGGCCTTCCATCTCCTAATTGGTTCCGATATGAGATCGTCTCGGTTTCAAGTAAATTATCACACGCCTGCCTTTCGACATATAGGCCGCAAGGGTTACGCAAAAAGGAAAGCAAGAAAGAAGTTCTATTATACGCAGGCTAAACTCAATCCCGCCGCATTGTCTAATTTTCGTCCGTATCAGCCTAGGTAACCCGAGAAAACCCTGGCATTCTGCTATACAACCACCTCTCGCTTCCGTACATTTTATTAGTTCTATTTTAAGTAAAAGAGGTTCGTGCTCTGTCATTCGCTCACAATCCTTGTATTCACCCTACACTTTACTTTTAACTAAATATTGCACCCTAAGTAAAGTTCGAGTCGAGGGAGGTTCCATTCTTTTACTGCTTGACTTTACTTCTTTCGTTGCTTGCTTTCGAGTCTAGCGGATAGTGGATCAGTTAGTAACT
Organism: Fusarium sp. NRRL 53497; assembly: GCA_013184445.1. Classification (NCBI taxonomy): domain Eukaryota; kingdom Fungi; phylum Ascomycota; class Sordariomycetes; order Hypocreales; family Nectriaceae; genus Fusarium; species Fusarium sp. NRRL 53497. Next base: position 44,789 of record JABCJZ010000319.1, on the reverse strand, counting down.
ACACTTTTTGTTTTTGGAAAATACGGCTCAGTCGCTGCTTTTAACCAGTATAAAACAATGGACGGTAACTACAACTTTAGCTGTTTTTGGCAGCCACAGCGAGCCTGATGTGCGATTGATCGCGGAACGTGGGTCAGGTCGGAGCCCGATTTCACGTTCCCTGAGCAGGTCCAAGGTCGGGACGCTGGCGTCTTAGGTCCGTATCAACTACTTACCCTTGTGCCTCTATGATAATCACGCCGTGATCGAATCCATCGACCATTCTCCGATCAATACCTGCCCCTCTCGGGTTGATTGATCCATGACAATACCACAATATCATTAGGAACTGTCACCACATCAGACAACCAGCCTAACGTGGTGGAGAGGATCCCAGGATCAAGCACACCGGGTTCTTAGACGTCTGCTATACGCCGTCGTCGAAGGCCAGCTCGCTGATGCGAAAGCAAGCCTGACCTCTCCGGTGTTGTCGCCCGTCGAGGGAATTGGATTCCTTAGGTCCCTCACTCTTCTTGTCTTTGACCTTGCCTTGAACGACAGTAATCGACAGGGGACAGCTGTGCAAGCGGAGGCACCTCTTCGGCCACGCGAGGTTGGGCGGGCTCGGCTGTGTAATGATGGAGAGCTGTGTCTGGAACGTTCTTGTGCAAAACGGTCGATCAGAATGGCAATATCCCTGGTCGTCAAGCAATGATGGCGAGCAATGGCTGTATTGGGCGACAAGAATGTGCAAATTTATTGACTAGAATGAAAAAGGAGACGATGCTAACAAAGTTTCGTGTCATTACCGTTGTTAGAGTGGCCAGGGTACGAGAACTTCCAATCAGTTAGTCACGATCTTGGAGCTGTTGAACTGGGCGACACCAGTCGAAGGATGGGGCAGAGACGACTGGAATTCCAGTATAGCATACTTCAGAACCATTCTCTTAATTTTATTCAAGTTCCAACAGCAGCCAGAGCAGCGTGGAACCAGTAAGCGGATGCATTAGTGGCCTGTCCTGTGGTATTGTGTTGATGTCAGCCAAGGTAAAGATGCTTGCGTTTGTTCCATTCGTGGCTCATGTAACGCCATCGTTTGTATCGATCGTCATTCGTTCAGCGTTTGGGTTGATTCGAGGGTTGTCGGATTGTGGTGACGGCGTAGAATGTTTCGAGTTGCAAACGGGGACGGCATCGACTCGCATGGCTTCAGCCCTCAACATTATGCAACGAGGCTCGTATTTGGCCGGCTTGATGGGCAGTTCCGAGAAGCTGACTCTAGGACTCGTTTCCTTCTTCCCACTTCGGTGTATTTATTGGTCCATGGTACATGACGATCGGCTAATGTGTAAGGGATTATCTGGAAGCGCTGACGTAGGCTAAATTAACAATTGCGGTGAGTTAGTTGCCAGGACGATATTGGCGGTCGTCGACTCGATCAGAGAATTGAATTTATGAGCGCAAGAAGCATGCAATCGAGCCCCATTACCCCTCTCATTGCGACATAGGCAATATTAAATGATCTTCAGCAAGCTTCTAGCAACTGTGGACTGCCAAAGAGGGCTAAATCAAGGCCAGGTCACTTCGCACCATATATAATCAAGCCCGAGCTTGATTGAAAGGCAAGGAGAGGGTTCCACGAGAGATATTTCAACTTGGAAAACGAGGCTTCATATTGTCGAAATCGTACGGCCGCGCATTTGTACCTTGGTCGAATACCGTTGATGGTCAGTCAGGTTGACGGAAGAGCTAAGGTGGTGCTGGTGTGATGTTGGATGGCCGAATATGGCTACTGTGTCGAGAGCTAAGGCCAACGGGAGACACGTTCCACAACAGGAACAGATACTTCAGCAGGATGCCTGTCAAGAAGGTCAATTGGAGAACACCAAAGACTCAGGAATCAAAAAGGACTTGCATGCAGCGGCGGCTAAGGAGAACAGATCTTTCTCTTGGTTCATGCATTGTTTTAAATATGTTGCTGGATAGTGGATGGCCTTGTCACCGTTCATCTCGTATATATTGAACTATATCGGTCGCTACTCGCAAATGTTTTGGCCATTTACCTATGTGCAAGCTTGCCATTGTCGAATTGTCGTATTTATATGCTGCAGCTATCTTGTTTCTTCTCCTTGCCGGTCTATAAAAGGTCCAGCCATAACCTTTAACAGGGGAGCTAAACAATATGTCCTCCTAATTCTAAGCCTATCTTCAACTCTATCCATATTAGTAGTTTGTGGTAAATACTCCTATAAGCCTCAAAACTACTCAGAGTACTCTCTAGCTTCAAATTCCTCTAATACCTTCAGAATCTCATCCCAAATCTCGGCGGCAGCCTTGATGATCTTGACCCGGGCTTGACTATTGAGTTCATCACTATGAGGTCCTTCCTTTTCCCACTCTTCTATCAGTGCGCGAATGTGCTCCGCCTTGGCAGCTTCTGCGCTCTGTCTCGGGGTTCTCCCGTTCCGATCCGTATTCCGAGGGTCAGCTCCAGCTTCAAGCAACGCACGAAGAGGGCCAATTCGTCCAATACGTGCGGCGACGTGCAAAGGTGCTTCTCCATTCTTTTCGCACTTCTTCTCCTTATTGGCTCCCCTGTTGAGTAGGATCTTGACGACGCTATCCTGCCAGTTCTCGCAGGCTAAATGCAAGGCCGTATTTCCATAGTTGTCAACGTCGTCGATGTTGGCACCGCTATCCAGAAGAAGTAAAGTGATATCTTCACAATACCACTTGGGCGCGGCAAAGTGGAGCGGCGTCATTCCCTCTTTCGTTTTGTCATTAACGTCGAAGAAATTCGTGTCAAGAATTAACTGTACTTGAGAGCGCACTCCTTCCCTCGCGGCCATGTGCAGAGCCGTCATCCCATCATTGTCCTTGATCTCCAGATCTGCGCCCTCATGAACAAGCATCTCGACCATATCATCATATCCCCCTGCCGCAAGCAAAGGCGTTTCTCCATTGTTGGATCTGGCGTTGATATCGCATCCTGCTTCGAGGAGTATTCGTAAAGTAGCCGGACCAGCTCCGTGATTTGCAGCCACATGAAGGAGCGTTTGTCCCATATCATCGACAGCATGTATGTCCACGCCAGCATCGATCAAGAGCTTCAGAACATCGGTGTGACCGTTCCAAGCCGCCATGTGTGTAGGGGTTGCCCCATCACGCCCTCTTCCGAAAGCGCTTGCACCAGCCTCGAGTAGAAGCTTCACAGCCTCGCAGTTCCCAGTGATTGCGGCTTCGTGTATTGGAGTTTCGTGTATGTTATCGAGGATCGAATGGTCCGCGCCGGCCTCGAGGAGACTTTTGACCATGCGCCCTCCTTCCAAACCGCTCGCCATGTGTAATGCAGTAGCGCCTGTATTTGGGTTGAGAGCATTCACATCAACATTCTGTTGGATTAAAGAGCAGACTTCTTCATAGTCATTGCCTAAGGCTGCACTGAAGATCTGTGGGATCTGCGGATCGAATATTTTACTTTCGTATGCCATGACTGTAAATAAAAAGACAAGGGCGACATTCGCATTCACGACAGGAGGGATATGCTCAATTTAAACGTTTTCGGATGTAGTTTGTTTCAGAGGATGACGTACCTACTTACATAGCCTTACGTAAGGTCAGAGAAGTATTCTAGGCTAATTTTGGCAGGAGCTTGTTTGCCAGATTTATTTCTCAGCTGCTAGTTATGTCAGGCAGCAAGGTAGGTCGGTATCTGATAAATTGTGCTTATAATAATATGGGGACAAGTCAAGGCAACCAGCTCCACTAATTAGGCACCTATATCCACTGAGTCCTACATATGCAAGTTATTCCTTCCACCATGGATCTAGCATTATCCACGCATCTCTGCCTTCGAAATGAGTCTTGAGATATTCCCTCAAGAGATAATACTCGAGATAGTTTCTCATGTTTCAGGACATGACCTTACGGCGTTGGCTCGGGTTTCCAAGCACTTCAATCACTTTGTTCAGCCTCGATTATGGACCACGATCGAGTTGCATCATACTAGCTTCCATGAACCTGAGCGCCGCTCCAAGCCCAATCCCGGACAGTCATACAGAAGCCTGATATTTGCAAAGAAATCAAGGCTCGGAACATTGAAAACTGAGAGTCTTTTGAAGATGTTTGAGCCGTTATCATTTGGCGCGCTAGATCAAGACCTGGATCACCTCAAAGCGCTTGCATCGCGAGTTAGGTCATTGAGCCTTGTTTTGAGGGGCAATTTTCAACTTCACACCTGGCATGTCTTACAACACTTAACCAATCTCAAGCATCTTGAATTGCACGGCAGCCATGAGTGGCTCGGCTGGGACTACCTGACCCAGAATAACGAATCAACCTTACGTGAACAACTTGATCTTCCCAGAGCTGGTTGTTCGAATCTTTGTCACGTTAAACTCTACGGGTACATACCCCGTTTCTTTGCCGCGTGGATTTTGAAAACTGGCGTTAACTTTAAGCGCCTCGAACTCGGAATGCTCGAAGGGGGAGTAGACATCCAAGACCCCCAATCGGGTCATATTTACCGTGGCGAGCCATGGACCCAATATCACTTCTATCCTGCCAACAGGATGCACGAACGAGATCAACAATGGTTACCCATACCACGACCTTTAGGGAGCTTTCTTCCCTCAGAAGTTCTAGAGGAGGAGGAAGGTCAGAAGCTTGAGTTTAGCCTTCCTCAGCTGAAGCATTTACATCTTTGTCAGCCTTGTCGTGGCGACGATGCTATCGCAGCGGATAATCTGTATCATTGGGCTTCACGCACCGAACGAGCTGCACATAAGAGTTGGCGACAGATAGTCGTGGCCTCGCGATTGACGCTTGAGACATTAGTCTTGGAACAAAGAATTGGTGTCGAAGAGTATACGTGGGAAAGGCAACCGGAGCGGTTTAAACAACCTGACCCAACTGGTATTGGTAGCACGAAGCTTTTGCAAATGATCGGAAAGCTACTTACTCAAGACTATGACTTTCCGGCGCTGAAAAATGTAAAACTACGGGGGATGTTTGTTAGCTCTGACGAATGTGGTCACCCTGTCCCCAACTCTCCAGTTGGCGACTTTATGGAGTTGATGCAAAAGACTGGGGTTGAATGCGAGGCTAGACGTGGTTGCATGGCCTGGTTTGATGGTGATTACGGTGGCACGGATTGGGATGCATGGAAGACAGATATTGAGAACAAATCGAAGGCAAGAGCAGAAAAAAGAGGAGAAGCGCTAATTACGGAATTAAATAGTGAGGAGCTCCTAGCTAGTATTTAGTTACTAATTATTATTAACAGTGACTGGTTTGACCTCGTGCTTCAGTCCATGAATGAGAACCTCAATCCTCCTGGCTCCCACGTCACCCACTTTCCCAGACCAAATGTCATTTGTTGACCACTGAACCAACAAAGTGGGCAAGCATGAACAATAGGTTGGTAGTCCTTGGAATAACTTGCGTAAGGATTTGCTCCTGAGATGAGCTTGGTGTCTTTGAGCTTCTGATGGTATATATAAAGAATTGTTGCTCAAATCTTGAATTGATGCATTTCGCAATTCGGAGGTAATGTGGTCTGCAAGCAGAAACGGTGCAATACGAATGACTGTCTGTTCGTGCCAGCCTTTGGCTTTCGTCCCCACCCGCGATTAGCTACAGAAAGATTTAATAGGTGAACATGAACACTCTCACCTAGGAAATAGCCGCAGTAAACTTGGTGATAAAGTCTTATCTAGACTTCTCTTCAGTTGTTAGGCGGTTGTTTTAGAGGGTTGAGCTACAACGGTGGACATATGTCTTTTTTCTTCTCTTTTTTTCCTGTTTTATGTTTTCTTTATTTTTATCAAATAAGGTTGTTTAGTTAAATGTTGCGAGTGATATTGATGGTGGGTTTCTGATTTCAAGAAAGCCTTCCTACACATGTCTAAACACTGATTTCCAGCCTGTATCCACGCAAAGGGCTGGATGTTTCTTTTAATAAGAGGGTGGAAACTCACCAACTCGAGTAGTTAATGAATTAATCCTGTACCCGTTGCCATTATTGATGGAACGCAAACTCTAGGATGAGTGTAGGTATAGATTAGTTCTACTTATCCTTGCCATGCTGGTTGGTATTGCAGCTAGCTACTTTATCGAGAGTATCTGATATAAACTGGACTCTAGGTGTGGGCCTCAATCGATCTCGAGATGCGGAAGGATAATGCGTTGCAGATTCGGCCCAGTTAAACTCGTTATCATATTTGCCAGCCGCCGCAACGACTTCTGCTCCTTGTGACTCAGAAATAATGCCAACCCTTCATGACATCGACATCATCATTCGTCACTGGTCACAAGAGCCAACTATTAGCACGGATTACTTAGATCAGTAAAGTGACCGCTAAAAACCGAGAGGGTTTATACTTTGTTCTTCTGGCTTCGGGGGGACTTACACTGCGTCCCATGTCGATAGCGTTGGAACCGTGTGTACCTCACTGTTCATGAAGGTCTGTTCGGATTCGGGTTGATAGCAACTCGAAATAACGAGGATATCAAAGCATGGAGCGACGACCCAGTTTCCGTGAAGGAGCTCGCCCAATTCATTAGGGCCAAAGTTAATCCAACCTTTCAAGGTTCGGAAAATAAGCTCTGCCTCGCCCATTTCCCCCGATATCATCACCGTCATTTGTCGCGATACAAGCTCGAACAATCTCAAGGATAGCCTTCCGGTAGGGAGATGTAAGGTGCAGTGTCACATCATCAAATGCGCCTGACGTATCACTCTGCTGTCGTTTCAAGAGTCGAAATCAGTGCATAATCTCGTACTATAATAGGATATTACCGTCAGTCGTAAAGGCCTGACCCCTCGGGTTGTCCTTCAGACAAAAGCAGGATGGATGGTTCCTGAAGGAAACAATACTGTCTGACTAGGTCGCAAAACAATGAACCGAGGCTGAGATTTATTTACGCTGGAGAGGTGCCTCTTGTCAACGCAATGTCACATCCACGCGTTGCAATTCCTTAGGATCTAAAGAGCAATTCCAATACCATTCCATCAAAGTCAATACCAATTTAACACGCATGTTCCCGTAAAGCAAGTCCATAGCAATTTCCACTAGCAATTCCATAAGCATTCGCCGCAAACCAAACCCGTAACTGTTCCGCATTGTCGCAATTCTATTTATACCCCTCGTGCTCACCATTGTACCTTGGTGAAATCAAATAACACTCATTATGGCGCAAGTCGAATGTTTGTGATATCCAGGCAGCTCTTGATGTCGTCCTAGACATACTCGATGGGAATTACATACTCATATCCGTCACTGTAAGACCTTTAATGTCTATGTCCTCTAGAAAACTGATCGAGAAGTGCACCGTCGCAGTCAAGCATATCCGAACCCGAGTCACCAAAAGAGAACATCTTAGGTCCACTGATAAGATCATCTCTTGCCCCGAAGACAAGCTCGTTGGTCGTAATACGGGCGTCCCCGAGATCTTGGTCATAGGCCATGGACACTGTCTCCTTCTCCCAAGCGCACTTTCCAGTTGTCCCTCCAGTTGTAGTGCCGGCTTCAAAGACAGGGCCGACTGCATCGCGCTTCTCAATTGTCTGCATTCGTACTTTTCGTTCGATTGGCATACTAAAGGTACCTAGGGAATGGGTGCGCTGCTGAATCTTTTTACTGAGAAGCTTAGACTTGGCGTTTCAGGACAAGATTCAACCATGGCCGAGACTGGTCAAGCTTAATCAATTCGCAATCCATCCTCCTGCCACTAACCTGTCGTAGGAATCCAGAAGATGCAATTAATTGCCCAGAACCAGCTTGTACTGATTAAAGAACGTGATATACTTTCTCTTCTCGACCTTCAAAGCTTCCATCAAAGCCTTGGACCCCAGTGGTTCTTCCTGGCTGCTTGTTTGTGCTTCGTAGTTTGAAGTTCCAGGTAGTGTTTTATTCGTTCTGTTGGCTTTTCTATGAGAAATGATATGGATGAATTACAATACGCGGCAACTGAACAACTGGGACACGACAAATTGCTTATACTTTCCCTCTTCTAAATTATCCTAACTTTAGTTTATTCACTGTCTATTCTCGTATATAATAAAATGTATGCCTCAGCAACGCAATTTCACTACATGAAATGCCCCTTTTAAAGTTCTTAATATTTTTAAGGGCATACTGAATGAGAGTTATGTCCCTATATCTACTATCGAAAGAGCCATTATATTTGTGTTCTCTAAATAACAGAAAAACACTTCCGCTATTGCTATCACATATGGCCGAGCCCGAGTCTCTATTGGCACAGGATTTGTGCGTTGAATTTGTGGCGGTATGCGCCTTTCCTCGTGCTAATTATTAGCTATGACGAAAATAAAATGAATTATGGTAAGAGTAGTATGAAATGGAGGCTAACAGCTGTGGGATAAGGAATATTCAGGTCTTGTAAAGGGAGGATTTATGATCGTGGAATATCATAGCTTAAATATAGTGATTTGCGAAAATCCGAGCTTTGAATAAAATGATGTTAAAGAAAGGTTGAAAGGTTGAAAGGGTGAAGGGCTGAAAGGTCAGGATGCGGTCGAAAGCAGCATCACGTAGGAAAATTAAAAGGGATGGGGCAGGTGACCTTTGTTGAACCGCTTTTGCAACCAGGAGAGGCAGAGGCTGAACCATCCAATAGTGACCCACGATTCAACCTCCCAGAGTTTCTGCCTGGTATTATTACCAATTGCAATGAATGGTGGCTGACTATAAACACTTTGGAAAGCTCCAGGGCTCAGCTTTACGAAAGAAAAGCTCTAGGAAGCACGAAAGACACAAAAGAGATATATAAACTGATCTGTGCTCTGCAGGTCTTGAGACAGTGGGTAGAAGAGTCATATTGGCCATAGTTAGAAGAGCTAGTACTATCGTGCTACGGAGATTAAAGTAGATACACTAACGAGCATGAACATAACATGCACCTCTTTGTCGACAGATAGGATGTTTCAGGCCCAGCACTTGACTTGAATTTGCCTTTGAGGCCTCTGCTAAACAGGCCGAATCAGTCTGATGTAGCCCAGCTCTTTCCTGTCAAACATCCAGTCCTTGTTCTTTAAGAGTCTAGATCTGCTCATTACGTTGTTGCAGAAGGGTTGGAATCCGATCTGTTTCTACACTGAATTGAATTCCTCCTCCTCTCGTCTGACCATTCCTTGTTGTCCTCACCGTATAAGGCATCATCTTCCTCTAGTTTTCGTTAACTTATGTGGAGTCGAAGGCGGTGACTGGGTAGCATCCAAGAGCTTGCCAACTTCGACCACGAGGAACTTTTGAACTCTAGGATATGAGCAGTCAAAAGGTCAGTTGGTTGTCTCTGGCGATCAGGTTACCACTTTCCCCCTCTACTTGGCAAAGTTCTCAACTGGTATCTGCCATGGAAAGATTCAAGAGGGCCCTTGTCCGAGGAGTTTGTCCCTGTCGGCCGGTCTTTGCACTCGAGCCTTATATGTAGTGGATGGTTCATAAGGATAGCTGGTACGATCGTCCAAGAGGCCATGTCGCACAATATAAATACGATGTGAATAGCAGGTAAACCTAGTGATTTTAGGTGAACACTCAAGGCAGGGAGTATTTTGCAAATCTGCACGAATAGGAAGAGGTTTGTTGAAAACGTGCGACAAATTGTCATACTGCGAAATAAGACACAATGGCCAAAGTGGGGGTCCTATCAGTAAGTGACGTACATATTTCCCACGAATAGACTTTGCACTATGGCATATTGGCGCTGTGATCTACAGTATGCCGATTAGCCGTTTAGCAAAAGCTAATTATCTTCTCTTGGTTATCACACTATGACATAGTGCTCGTCATGAAAAACATATTTACGTCATTGCTGACAGTCCTCAGCTGAAGGATTTCCGAGGCAGTAGTTATAGTCGTATAAAACACTTAGAAGAGTTTCTTCGGAATTACTTACTCTTAAACAGCATGAGACTTGACAATTAGTAAGGCCCCTTCCTAGCAAAATAAAAACTCAACAAAAGACATTATGCCCGAGTCAAAAGACCAAGAGGTACGTATTTCCTTTACTATCTATTGCAATCAAAGTTACGTTACCAATCAATTACAGGAAAAGAAGGATCAGTCTGCGCCACCGCCCCAACCTAAAGAAGGGCACGAACATGAAGAGGTTTGTTTCCTCTATTATCTGGATGTCTTTAATTGAAGCATAATTAACAGTCACAACAGCATCACCATGGTAAAGACTTTGCAAAAAGGGCAGGCCACGCAATCACGTTTGGTGCGGGTGCCACTATTGGATCTGACGCAGTAAATGGGATTGTTAAAAACCTGTGATAGCAGTGGCTTCGACTCTCTATGGGTAGACAAAATATTGCAAAGGGTGAATAACAAGGCAACTACAAATAGGAGAGGTTCTGATACTACTTTTTGCCAGTGAAATAAGAAGGCACTTGGTTGGAGCGCGTTTATATCGATGCTCGCGTCCTCGATCTTAGTGATGGTCTTAGTAGAGACAATAGTAGCTCCAAAGAAATTTGAATTGCAATAGCCACCATTATTCATCAATGTGCGTTTGGTGTCAGGACTCATCTTTCTTATTAATTACATATCGTACTCGCGTCAGGCCTTGACTGCCCACTCCCAGATTGGAGGAACACGGCACTATCACCCAACTCAAGTTAAGCAAAGATTGCTTCCGAAGGTCATAAAGAGGCGAACTACTCCAGAGAAAGCCTGCTTTAATATTCGTCCTCCAGCATTTAACGCAGACAGTCCTAATCCATGGGATTGAGGCTGCCCATATTAATATGTCTCTCGTTTATTTCTCCATGAATTTACTTCGGTAAATAATCGGGCGAGGATAGAGACCGAAATTCGCAGATCTTACTTTAGCTAGACTAACTCAGTAATAAGATTCCATAAAGTCAGATTATCATGAGTTAGGAGACAAAGCTCGATGTTGTTATTCAGACGGCTTCGGGCGCAAGTTCTTTGCACAGGACAGTAATATGAATTAGATTCAAAATCTCGGAATAAGCATAATTAATAAGCTGACATAATTCGTGTCTCTTCTGCTCAGGGAGCCTCTTACTACCTCCCAACAGTGGCTTTAGCTCAATTTCTAAAATTTGGATTGGAGGCGAATGTTGTGGAAGTCTGCTCTAAAAAGCTGTGCCGGGCCTTTCAGTACGCCTCTTATATAGGTTCAGCTTTCGTTGTAGACACTTGTTCCTGGCAGATGCTGAGTGACGATGAATAAGCACTTCGCATAAATGGAAGGGACGGTGTAATTTCTTCCTAAGGCGTATCGAGCACTTAAGTGATTACTCCCTGCTTAGGTAAAACTGTACTTATATTAATGATTGATGTGAAGATTGCCTTAATAATCTGCTATGATAGGAGCCAAGGTCGAGTGAGAGAGGCATAGATATTAGCATATAGCGCTCGAAATAGCATGGGGCGCCTCGGAATAATTGCTGGTTATGGACGTACTAGATTCTGGGGATATCTCAGCATATTCATGATGGAACTGAGCTATATTTGAAGAAAAGGTAGGCTGGCGAATGTCCGGAGCTAGAGCGAGAAGGGTATAATTTGGATTGGAAGGATTGCTTGCTATGGCGCTGTTCAAGATGTCATCTTGTTTTGCTTGATGTTCTGCCTGGCCTGTCACACTATCAGCCAATAAATACACCAGGAGCTGCGAGCTTGAATAATGTCGCTATATACGAAGCTTTTTCCTTTTTTGCATTTTCGTATCGTGCAAATCGACTCTGCAATTCCTCGATGCTTCTGGTGGCAGCGATTAAAGGTTAATAGTTTTGATAGACAGCAACGACGTGACGTTACGCTACTGAGGAAGTTCTCCGAGCTTACGGGGCGTTTGTGCAAGCCAACCCTCTTTAACCCTAGTATTGGCACGGGGATATACCCGAACACTTGACTTTCTTCTTTAGACGTTTTAAGCATCTTAGGACCTTATTAAGGTGCGTAAGGGCTTTTATTGGTGCGGGGGCCCGAGGCCCAAGCATTTCTTTGACTTAACGGGTTAAGTCTAATGGGCTGTTATTATTCCCACTCCACTTAGGCTGAGTGGAGTATCTGAGCCAATCTACCCTAGTGACATATCAGTTAGGATGTCAAAGCTGCGATTGATCGGACTCAGGCACTGGGATATCTCGGCGCTGAGGATGAAGTGCGGGTGGGATAAGGATGAGGGGCACGCCGAGCTGGTTTATAAGATAAGGGAGGCCGGGTGGCCCGGTGATGGTGAAGGGCGGGACCGGGATCAGGCGAAGTCTAAGGTTCTACACCGAGAGAGCGAGGACCACATGTAGTAGTTATTATATTAGGATATCTTACCTTTATAACTCCCGTAGCGGGGCGCGAAGCGATACAGGTTCGAATTGCTAGGATTATGGTATACATAACATATTCTATGGGCTCCAGGATTTGGTGGCAAGAGATTAACGGGGTGAATCTGAGGAGACTCCGAAACATAGGAGGACCGGATAATAGAGGAGAAACATAGAGAGGTTGTCTAGATAAACATCAAAGCCACTCAGAGCGATAATTATATCCAATGGTTATCACTGCTGCGACTACACCTTGCCCCTAATTAGTACTCCACGGCACACTAGGCCAGAAATCATAACCCTCATCCCCGTCACTAACTCCAGCGAACGGCATAAACATATTCATATTCATCTGCTGTATTCCCTCCATTGGTACGGGAGTACTCGTCGCCATCCCAGGAATCACCCACTGACTCGAGATGGTTGGCGTACGAGGCGTCGCCAGGGGCGAATCGATCATCTGCCTCAGCTTAACAATAAGGTCGGGCGTCTCGACTAACTGTCCGGCCTCGGCCAGGATACACTCTCGCTGGGCGAAAGCTTTCAGAGCGAATTGCGCCGAGGTCTTTGCGGCTTTTGATCTAGGGGTTTGCAGCAGAGAATGCCCGGCATACAGGGACTTGAAGATAGCCCAACCGCGATCGGCTAAGGAACCCGTGGGACGATGGTATAGAAATGTAGAGAGCGAGGCTAGGATGTCGAAGTTGAAGTGCAGACGGATATACCAAGAAAAGCCCCACCCGTCCATTAATTCATACGAGTCACTCGCATTTTCGCAGCTAGATAGAATGAGCTTGAAGAGGTTATCTCGAGGAGAAAACACGTCGACACCCCAGTCTGGTGACTCGTGCATGGGACACATCATGTCGTACAGCCGTTTGATGAGATTTGGGCGAATTCCCAGGGCTGCCGCATGAATGTTGCTTGCCTTTGCGTTGATAAATCGTTTCTCCATGTTCAAGAGGTCAACCTCGAGCCTCTCAATGAGCATGTGGTTGCGTTCCATGCGGGCAGGATGTATCGTCGTTCCATCAAGTCCGCCGTGGCCAAGAATGTTTGCCTCAATAGCCTGTCGAGTCTCTTCATCGAGCAAATATGCTGTCACACGGTGGATTACCATGACAAATGCCATCTCGGTCGGACCATCTCTATGCGATAATTCGCCAGTGGCATCAGGAAACAGATCCGCATCATTGAGGTTAAGAGGCTGCTTGGCGTCAAAGTCCTTAGGAATACAACTGTGTGTCAAACCGCAGTCGATGCCGAGTTTGATGTCATACATGACAATCTGCCACCAGATGCGGCGACGCATTTCGGTCTCAAAAGGCGGCAGATGTAGTTGCGTGCCATCACGATGGTAGCCCATGCTCATAGCAATTCGCACCAGCGACCCTAATAGAACCCATGACGCGTGCTTGTCACACTGGCCCATAAGAATAATCTTGATCGTCAGCGGGTTCCCATTTTGTACGGAAAGAACAGAAGCTTACTGAGGTGTGCACCAGGGCTTGGAGGACAGCCATATTGTACCGCCTCAGGGAGTCAAACCGTATGAGCACTACGCTCACGCTTTTTAACATGTCTTGCAGCAAACCCTCTCGCGTTTTTCCTTCGCCCGCGATACTTACCAGCTCATCGCTTCTCAACGCGAGCACCGCCAACCCGAGGATACTATACATCAATGCCTGCTGGTCTAAAGGAATCGAGGTTATATCGGCGGCCGCAGATACAACCAAAGTCTGCACAGACGGTGCGTGGATGATCTTGATGAACGGGTTAACGCGGTCGAGGAAGATTTGCCAGAGTTTGAAAACTGTGACCGGGTCAAGCTGTGAGTTCTCTGGGCAATTGGGTGAGGAATACCCCGAGGGGTCAGGGGGCGCGTCGTCTTCGAGTAAGATACCCTCTGGGTAATCCTCCTCGATTATTTTTGTCATCTTATGAATCTGGAATCCCTATCAGTACGTAATGTCTATAAAGAACGGGAAAGAGATACTTCATCGTTTAGAATTACCCATAGCTGGCCATCGACAGGCTTTCTAGCCTGGTCACCGATAGCCTCGCTCACATTGAGGTCACTATCGTTTTGGCTGCCCCTTGTGATATTATCCTCCTGTTGCAACACATTGCTGTGATTGCTCCCAGCAACTATGTATTGTTGAAGCAACGTTTCACACTTTTTGAGGCGTTCCTGGAGGTCTTGGCCAACGTGCTTGACTTTGGGTCTTGGGGGCGCCGGTTTCGAGGGGACACAGGGGATATTGGCCTGTTTTTGTCAGCACTATCCATGCAACTACATGAGGAAGCTCAAGGGGATAAGTAAGACCAAAAACATGATTGAGGCATCGCGAATAATAACCGACCATAGAAATGACGACAAGATGGGAAGAGAAAGTAGGTACCTTCAAACAGTGCGCACAAGGAATAACCTTGTCGCAGCGAATCTTCCTCCTCTTGCAATTGGTACAAGAAAGGACTCGGTCGCTCGGCCTGGTGTACCCTCCGCCAGTTCTCCATCCACCCGCACCGGCTGCGGGTACAGTCGCCATAATGTAAGGGAAGATGCACAGAGGGGTGCGCGAAGAATAATATGACGTGGAATGTAGTGCTCAATCGTGACAGACCGGACTGTGACTTGTCCGACAAGTGCACATTTGACACGGACTCCCGGGTTGGGAGGGCCTCCGCGCTTTTTATCCTCCCATCCATTGGAGTTAGAGAACAGGAGATAAGCATTAAGGTTAACACGTGTTGTGCAGACCGTTCCCGCCGTGCCGTGTGCGTCAGCGAGAAGTGGAGAAGGGTTACCGAATCCAGGTTTATGTCGCGCTCAGCGTTGTACGCTCCTCCATGATTGATCTTGGCGTTTCCCAACTAACCTTTTTCGGTAAAGCATCATCCATACTCTACGTAGCAGAGCACAAAGATAAACCTATAAATAAGGCGAAGGGTTCTATGTCATGGGAAGAAACGAATAATAAGAGACAAAAGACAACAAACAAGCGGCTATCATTCCTTTATTTTCAAGTTGTCCATAACACGCCCAGACAAGCGGTAGTTGTAAGCGTCAAATCCAATATAGTCATGCCAAACAACGCAATCAATGTCGCAGTCGGAAACTACGAGTCCAAGGAGGTCATGATCTCACTTATCCAACGCGACATCAACTTCTTTTCCTATACCGATTCAGAGGCTCGCCTTGCCGCTATTCGAGAAATCTTCGCCTCTGACATTGTTTGGTTTGATTTTGACGGCACTATCCACCACGGCCATGATGGCTTGCTTAAACGCTCCTCCTTTCTGCTCGGCCAGTTGCATGGCTTCACTCATCGCGCCAAAGGGGGAGTTAGTGTGTGCCAGAACATGGCCACGGGGCGATGGGAGGTTGTACCGGAGGGAACTGAGGATGATCAAGACCAGATACCTGTCATTCAGGGTGGCGATGTCCTCGTTGTGGAGAACGGGAAGATCAAAATCTTGTGGTCGTATGTTGATAAATTTGATGAGGTTTTGCTACCTCGTTTGGGACGCGAGCACTGAGCTGGATTAGAACTCAAAATCCCGCTCCAAGAAGATATACAAAGGAGAGGGTAATTAATGTATTTACCACGCAAAGCACTTTCATTGGACACAAGTCGATAGGTATAGAATGAACTGTCTGTGATCTATTCCTTAAGATTTGTTAGCCGACGCGATTTCGGAATCCAGTCGCGTCGACATTGGATGTCCTGCTGCCGGTGATGTAGCTGTCGCTCATCAACTCTATATTCTTGCGGTACGTCGGACGCTTGATTATTCATTATCTTGGAGGGCTTGTACAGCAAGAAGTATATTAACCTCCAGGTTTAACTCTGATATGTTCGGTGGTTAAGACTTACGTGATTAAACCGAGAGGTTACATGGACTTTTTGCAGCTCATGCTTATCATGCACGCTAAGTAAGTTTACAGCAATACGATTTACACCAGTTATCAAGTAATATAAACCTTACTGGCAACCATACTACAGGTGAACCCTCCCATGGCCGGCTATGCCTAGTGAAAAAGAGTTTGATAAGTTGGGTCTTTCTAGGCCCTTCAGTCATAGATTCTTACCTGGTCTGTATAGCTCTTTAGGAATCGACTGGCCAGCTTTCTGATAGGAAATCCATGACTAATATCTTGACTGATTGATAAGATTGTGTGAGAAAATCTTCCCATAAAAGTCAAGAGCTCTAACCAATCAGCTCGCACGATTGAGGTAGGGGTTCGTAATGCCCGGGATGTGGGTAGACCTCCCGTGGGAGACCTGGTCATAAGTCAACGCTTTTCACTATGTATGTGGTCTATTCGGCTACAAAGGTTCTACTGACTCTCTTAGAACTATTTGACTGGGAAGTTATATAATTCCATATCGTAGGCAGAACCGTTAACGCTTTGCCGTCGATCTGGTTTATACAGCTCTTGCTTATCAGATTGATCAGATAGTTTTATTGAATGGTGTGATTGGTTAAAGCGAGAGTCAATGCTCCAACAGACTAGCTATTTTCATACTGGTGCCTTCACGACAAAAGCGGTATCGGATATAAAGCCTTATTTGGTATCACGGTCGTCTTGGGCCGCGCGTCAGAAAAGAAAGTATAACAGTCCGCTCTTCAACTCAGTCGCCATCTTGAACTTATCAACTGCATCATCCAGTTCGAAACCCCATGTGATCTTCTTCCAAGAAACATCGTCACAATGGCATTGCGCACTACTATCGCCGTGTTCATTTCCCTCGCTATAGCCTCGCCCTTGTCATTAGGCCCAAGCACCGAAACCGCCGCCCAGAGAGGACCTCAAATCTTCAACTCAGTCCATGACTCGCTACGCAAATGGGGTAGCACAGTTCACCCCAATGGAATGTCCTTATATCTAGCCACGATCCCTGAGGGCGTGCTACTTCACCACGGTAATGGTCGAAATGCGACTCCAACGAGTCTCGACTGGCTGGCCTATGAAATCGAACACGCTGAGATGTTTGCTCGCTCGGGTCGCCCAGGGCCTCCGGGGCCTCCAGGGGGTCGGGAAGAACTGCGTAAGAGGGAGAGTGATCAAGTGCAGCTTGTTGATCCAAGCATGGAGCCCAAGGAGAGCGCGCACGGCTGGCTGCATACATTTCGAACTACACGGCCGCTTCAATTCCTTTATATTGACGGTATGAGCGGCGACAAGGGAAATACAGGGGTTATTGACACGCAGGACTACCTTCTTCGTGGTGTGCGCGATGATAGGAAGGGCTCTCGGGCAGTAGAGAAGCTTGAGACCAAACCTCCAGGGCCACCAGGCGAGTTTAAGAGAGCACAGGATCTCTGCGACCTCTGTGCCGAATGGCGGTTGGAGGGTGTCATCCGAGCCGAGGGCGCTGGCTTTGAGGTTATCAAGTGCGACTTCTCATCGGGTATGGAGCAAATCCAGTCTTTGCAGCGGGCAGACTCGCAGAGAGCACGTCCCCAAGATCATGGGCCAGGCGATGGAGGTCACCGGGGCCCTCCTAGAGGACCTCATCCTCCGCGCAACTATCGCGATGTTGGGCCTGGCAGAACCATCTTAGATTACTCATCCATGGTCTCGGCTTTCTTCTTCCCGGTTAACCTCACGAACCCCGACAGTAACCATACGGATCTTCCACGACTTACTGGCACCACTGAGGACGAGATGTCGGCTATAAGAGAATATCTTGCTACGGTACTAGATGCGAGATTAGCCAGTCCGCTAGAGCCGTTCACCTGGAGAGACGTTTCTGATCTTATTGTCCACCGCTATGGAGACGAGATCTCATCCATAGCCAACAGTTCCGACTCAGCAGAGACCCTAGCAAGCCGCATCCGCTTCCTTGTTGAAGTGTTTATCGACTACGCGACGTCAGACAAAGATGCGCGGATAGACCAGGCCCACAAACGATGTTCAACCTTCTACATCCAGACGATGCCGCTCAACACCGATGCTGATAAGCTGATCTACGCTGGTTTTGAAGCGGTGAACGCTGAGATATGTACGGCTTTGTTTAAGGCCCGAGAGCTTCTCGGTGAGAGCGGTACAGATGCTGACTCTGCGTCTTTGGAAGAAATCAGAGACACTATAAGGTCTTTGAAGGTGTTTTTGTCTTGGAGTGATTACGTGGACAAGGAAGATGATAGATTTCGCTGACGCAATGTCAGTTAGCTTATATCCTATCGGGAATACGCGATAAAGCGATGATATTCAATTGTTATAGTTCATAGGTGTGCAGTAATCAAGACAATTACAGTTTAACCTAGCTGAGCTGAGTATCTGACGGGAACGTATTTGTTGATGCGTATACCTATGATGTCCGGAAAGTGATCTGGGTCGGTCTTTTCAAAGCAAGTCGCAGTGATGTAAAAACGAAGACGCATGACGAAGCGGAAAAATAAACGCTCAACAAAGGAAATACTGAGTTAGATCCGTCAACCTCAAGCGTGATGAGCTTGGAGATAACTTGAGAGAGAATAAGAGGCAGATCATAGTATTGCCACCACCCAAGTTTGGAGTATCACGTCGAGTTATGCACAACAATAATCTTTGTCTAGTCATATTGTCCCCAAGAAACAACGATCCAGGGTAGCTTCAATGATACGGGAGTGGAGCCTAGAAGCGCACCAATCAAACACTGACGGACGGGAAGATCAATCAACCGACTCAGCAGCCGTAGATACTATTATTTCATCACGTGGTTGTCGGCCAGGCCTCGGTGCTTTAGTATCTGACGCGCAAATTCAAGCCTTGAATCATCTCACCACAATTTTAGAATAAAATGTCCTCATTAACATATATCGACCAGGCCGACCCCGGCGAAAATGGTTGGTTCCTCCAGCACAACATCTCTGATCTGGTATCCTTATTGCTTGAGCCGAAAGATGCTACCGACGGCTTGCGCCAAATCAAGCGCCTCATCGAGCTCCTCATATTGTCCAATCATATTGATAAAGCTTATACGCTCATCTGCGCCTTGTATGAGCATCACAAGCTTATACTTGAACCGTCTTCTTTGAGCGACCAAGATCCCTTACAAATGGGGAGTCGGCCTTTCGATAATTTCTGGGAGGCACACCCTACATACAATAATCCTTTTCGTGGCCAAACCGAGAGTTCGGACGCGGCGTCTGATCGGAGACAAAGACTCGCAAAGCAGCAATGGTATGAGTATCGAGAATGCACCCGCACTGGCTGGATGCTTGAGCATTGCAGCCTACCAGAGCCAGAAGATGCACATATATGGCGCGAGACTAACGACGCACAAATGATCGCAATGTGTGCGCGACTACTGGCTAAGAACAAGACACTAGGCGAATATCCTACTCTTGAAAGTACGAAGGAAGCTCTTTCTGCAGCAAAGAAGCTATATGCGCAGCCTCAAGTTCCCGTCACAGAGTGGGAATTCAAGTGGAACGGAAATCAGACTGTAAGGAGACATTCTTACCTACTCTATCGAAGATTAGTAGTGGAGTTGGCGATTAGGCTTGGGGAATTCGATACTGCTGCCGAAATTCTGTCTTTGGGACTCACACTCGATGGCTTCAACGACGCTGATGGGGGCCAATTGGACCGATATTTGTTCCTGCCAGGAATCTACATGGTATTGCCTCTTTTGGCCGAGAGTAAAAAAGAAGGGAATCCATTTTATATTGAAGGAGATGACGCTGATGTTATGATTCAACAAGTCATAACGGCCTTGGAGTTACGTGCCCAAAACGGACGACAATGGTCACTTGCACCAGAAAGGGTTGGCTGGAAAGAGTTGCTCGATAGACTTGCTAAAGCTGCATGGATAGTGAACCGCAAAGAGTATCAAGAACTAGGTCTCACTTGTGCCGAAGATATTCTGTATTCCCCGGCCACAGAGGAGGAGATATCAGAAGCTGAAGCCAAGATTGGTGAGCTACCATCCGATTTTAAGGACATGGTCCGTGTCGCAAACGGGTAAGTCGCAGCTTTGTTGTTCCATAATTCATCCATTAACTCCTTCCAGGTTCCAAGGAGGTTGGCATTTTCTTAGTGGTGGCATCAATGGTCTTGATGACATTGATCTCGCCGATGATGACGTGGAAAACTACATGTGGTTTCTTGGTGACCTAGACGAAGAGATTTATTCCAAAGTCATTGCCCTTTCACCAGCAACGGAATGCGATGGATTCATGCATTTCATGATCTCACCAGAATATTGGCAAAATTCTGAAAGTAGCGGTGGCGAGGATTTCGATGACGGAGAATATCCATACTGGCAATGGGCTTCTTGGCAGTGTGGTGAATCTTGTTGGCACAGCTTCCGCGAATGGGTAGCTAGCGAAGTTGAGCGCCTTGAGATGATGGTGAAAAAGGGAAAGACGAACGATGATGATGAATGAGGCCTGATGGATAATAGTGAGAAAGAAATGAAATGTTTGACCTGCTCTATTTGGCTAGAGGAGCAGTGGCTTGAATGTGGGAGGACATACAGGACTCCTTATTTTTGATCACGTTTAGTTGTCCTAGGTTTCAACAAGAAGGAGTCAGTGGAAAATGGTAGCCACAACTCGTCCTGCTAGCATCAGTCCTAGTAGTTTGTGATATACTCAACCTCAACAACCCGATGAAGATCTTAGCTAAATAATAGGTATCTTAGCACCACTATTTCTAACTATACACTGTCTAGAGTGTTTTCGTCATTGCAAGAATGAACCGTGCTTGATGCAGGCTTCTTGTTGAACCGGTGCTATCCCAGTGTCCATTCATTGCCAGCCTCAATAAGGACGATGCTGGCGAATAATCTGGTCGCTAGTACTAGCTACCCGGAATCCCCAGAGACGATAATGCAGTATAGGTATCTCTTCCTCTTCCCACAATCCGCAATAGGCTATGATAGTACAATGGCATCGCTCGTATCAAATCGCTGATCGAAGGTCTCATGAGAAAGTATTGAATCATTTGCCTACACGCCACCATACTCAAGAGGTTATGTCACGACGCGTATCGTTACTGAGGCTGTAAAGTTCTACACCGGCTATAGCCAGGTCTCTAACATCACGGCCTTATGCAGTCGTCGTTAAACTTCGTCACTACTCTTTCCATGCAAATCTTTATAATGTGCGCCTAAGTTCTACTATAAAGACTAGATATATTACTGCCCATAAACCCATGTGTTACACGAAGGTCTCGAAGCTTGAAGACACGAAATGCCTGTATATCCATATCATCATGTAAAGGATATAGTCCCTTTGCTGTCCCAAGTTGAACCTGGAACCAGAATCGAAACCTTTCAACTGAAACTAGGTCCTCTGTAAATCGCGAAGACTCGATGGGGTTTGTGTCTTGTTGCGACGGTCAGGGAAACCCTTTGGTGTGGAAACATCGCGGCGGACAAGCCAGCTACCAGAAGTAACCTGGTACTCCGGACCGAGGACGAAATTGGGTAGCAGCTTTGCTCCCTTGCGATGAGGAGCGTCTTTGAGGATTCCGGCGTACTGTGCCTAAGGAACGTGTTTTCCGTACGGAGGTTGTAAGAACTTTAGGGGCTTAAAAGAATGAAATCCTCCACTAGCTGCGAATTATACAGCCTAGTCGGCAGTTCCACAATGTCTTGAAGGCCTTGGCGCCCATGGGAACGATTCACCGACATCTACCGGCAACTCATTCGTCATGGCAGGTTTGCCATGAATAACACCCTCGCAGCCCGATATCAGTGGGCGATAGCTGACAAGCACGAAGTCGAAGACATGGCAATGGTCAAGGCTCATCCATGATTTGACGACTACTGAGCTGACCAAGGTGGTCCTCGATGATGGCCTCAACAAAGGTACATTCGTGAAGGCGAGGTCAATAGTGTTCCCATGTGGGTTTGTTGAGATATCCGGGGTATTCAACAGGTTAAGGTCATTTTCTTATGCCCAGCAGGCCAGTCCTGGCACCGGTTGGTAGTGTGCCCGGTTTGCCAGGTATGGTGTCTAGAGTTGGAATCGCTGGCGACAGACGCTCTATTACAAAAGTCGAGTGGTGGTCTGGGGCCTCCGAATGATGCATTAGCTACGTATTTACGCTAATCTGTTGTCTGCAGCTTTTTGTTGTTGCAAGATCTCGAATGCTTGGAGTAGCAGGATCGCTATGACCAACATGCAAGCGCAGTAGAGTAACCACTATCACTATATAGCCTCGTTAATACCTCGATCTTTCCTTTCCACTTCCTGAACACCGCCATACGTTAAGAATTATCCGTGTACACCATCAGTCCGCTCACGAATAAGCTCTCGTCTGTGTTTCTCCTGTTCTAAGAAAATAAAGGTCAGTTGAGGTCGCAGCTACACAGACAAATCCTCTTACCTTCATCATACGCAATAAACTCGTCAAGTCCACACCCCGACCGCACCGTGGGAAGCACGGAAACTTTCTTGTCCGTGATAACTTCAAGAAGCGCCGGCCCTTCCGAATGCACAAGCCACTTCAAGCTCTCTGCCAACTCTTTTGGATCCGACACCCGCCGGGCTTGTACATGCATCGCCTCAGAGAGCGCCATAAAGTCCGGGTTTACCTGGTGCGTGTGCGCATACCGGTCTTGATAGTAGATATTCTGTAGCTGTGTGACCATGCCCTGCTCTTCATTATTAAGTAACAATACCTTGACACCGACATTAAACTGTGCCGCAGTGGATAACTCGGACAAAGTCATACTGAACGAGGCGTCGCCGTCAATGTCGATGACTAAAGCGTCTGGGTGTGCCATCTTGGCGCCAATGGCTGCAGGAAGTCCGTATCCCATTGTGCCGAGTCCGCCCGAGGTTATCATGGAGCGAGGTTTGCGCCAGGTGATATGGTGAGCCGCCCACATTTGATGTTGGCCGACGCCGGTGGTAATGTACGTGTTGTCCTTCCGATCCGCCACGAGCTTGTCCAGCTCCTCGATGACTACCTGCGGCTGGATAAGGCCCTGACGAGACGAGCGGTCGAAGCTGGATAGAGGCCATCTCTTCTTCCACGCGTCAATTTTACGCAGCCAGTCTCTGCGCTTCTCGTCCCCAGAAGCACATGGCTTGAGTAACGGCAACAGTCGCTTCAGATTGGCTGCAACGTCGCCTTCTACAGCTTCTGTAGCTTGAACAACCTTGTTGATATTCTTCGGAACCATTTCAAAGTGCACTATCCCTCCTCTTCCCTCCTTCTCAGCTGCATACGCAGCAGGAGCAAATTTGGACACATTCATAGTCACCCGGTCATCGAAACGCGCACCGAGAGCCAAGATTAAATCGGCTTCCTGCATAGACATGTTTGCGTACGCCGTGCCATGCAGCCCAAGCATGTGAAGCGCTTTGTCGTCAAGTTCATCGAATGCACCGAGACCTTGCAGTGTTGTTGTGACGGGGATGGAACAGCGGTCGGCTAGCTGCTTCAGAAGCTGTGGACCATCTTTTGAAAGGACGACGCCTTGCCCGGCGTAGATGACTGGCCGCCGAGCAATATTAATCAGACGGGCGACGCGCCTTAGGTCGGCCTCAAGCTGGCGATCCCTGGCTTCGGCCGCCATCTGATAACGGATCGAGCGGGACGGCAGATGAGCCCTCGCAGCGACCGGTCTTCGTAAGATGTCGACGGTAACATCCTGTGGCAGATCGACAAGAACAGGGCCCGGCCTCCCCGTCGTCGCAACCTCAAACGCCTCATTGATTCGCTGCGGCAACTCATCGATATGCCTAACCATAACGTTCCACTTGGTGCAAGCCCGCGAAATGCCAATCGTGTCAGCTTCCTGGAAAGCATCACTCCCGAGAGCCGTCGTACGGACCTGTCCGCAGAACACTACCAGCGGGGTGCCGTCGGATAGCGCGTCTTGCATCGGAGTCACCATGTTGGTAGCTCCAGGTCCCGACGTGACCAGCACGACGCCGGGCTTTCCGGACGCTCGGGCGTAGCCTTGGGCCATATGGCCGGCGCCTTGTTCGTGTTTGGGTAGGATGAACTTGAAGTAGTCAGATTGATAGATGGCATCGAAAACTGGGAGAATGGCTCCGCCGGGGTATCCAACTGATGAATGTTAGCTTCCGTTTCGAGCAGCACGCGGTTGTAGGGTCGGGCTTACAGATGCACTCAACGCCGTGTGTTTTCATCATCTCATGAAATATTTGCCCACCAGACATTCCAACCAATCTGAAGTATTTTGGTAAGCTGGAATTCTCTCAAGCTCCCTTCCTTCCATGGTGTGCTTACGAGGTGCCCAGGGAGTCTTCGTGGTGTTGTTCGATCTCGGGGGGACCCAACGTCGGGATTACTTGTGCTGTTGCGCCTGAGCTGAAACTTCGTGCCGTGTTCAACCTATCGGAGCGTTTAAAGTCAGCAATTGCCATCACATAACCATCTTCGCAGCGAGGCTCGCGAAGAACGAGGTGGGAGACTAGCTTACGCGGGGCTCTTCACGGCCTGGGCTCTTGACGTTACCTTCGTGTAAGTCGCAATTGTTCTCGCACGAACATGTTTCAAAGGGCAGACCATAGAACGGCCTGCCCTCATCATCGATCGGTAGCCATGGACCATGACTGAAGGGGGCTGCAGAGAAAATCAAATAGGTGCAGCTACTTCAGCTGGACCGTCTCTGGGAGACCGACCAGTATGCTGGGAAATATGAGCACCGCATCGCATATACTAAGTTCCCTCTTTTCCGAAGTCGGGGCGGCGCCGGAAAAAGTTTAGGCGTGTAGGAGTGGTGGTGGAGGGGTGACTCAGCTACGATTCGGCGAGTGGGTGAACCAACTCCCCCCGAGCCAATGCCAGCCGTGACTCGGCAACATTGTCAATAGAAGACCTAAACTCCGGTGCTATTTTAACTACCGGGTGATGGGTCGCTGCTATTACCGGGCTACCTCCGCCAGCTAAGCTGTAGTTATCTCTGCTGCCAGGATGAGAGGCTGCCACATTTGGCCTGCCCCTCATCGGTAATTTCCATGCCATCCCTGATCATCCCCGGAGTGCGCAAAGTCTCCCCGGACTTGTCATTCTCGCCCTATCTACAGTTGACCGTGTGCTCAGGTTATCAGCAGCCCCTTCTGGAGCCGATCGGTCTCGGGCTTGGGGTTCAATACCGCATGTAGCCATCGCGAACCGAACGCCGATCCGGGTTATTGATGGATGTGTGTTACGTCCGGGGCAAGCTCATGGATGTAGGTCTGGTTGCTTGGGCCGAGGTCGAATGAAAGGAAGCTGTAGATGCCAGGATGGATATAGAGATACTCTTGCGAGGTCACTCGCCGTGGCTTCGTAAGTAAAGGGCCATCCGGATCTCCCTGGCATTTGTTCCTCACACAAGCTGATCCCTAACCAAGTCACTACCCAAGATGGCTTCAATATTCACAACCTCTCCCAACAAGATCATTTTTCCTCATCATGTCCGCCGCTTTGCCTCTCAGGCGGCCCCAAAACCCCGAAGACTCAACGTCCCGATCGACTTTGCTACCACCCCTCTTCTACACCACACGCGCGAGACCTTCTCCCAAACTCCGGGTCTTCCAGCACACGGTCCCTCCACGCGCAGAAACCTCTTCCAATCCGTCAACGATGCCCTGCGCACCGCCTTAGGCGCATCAAGCAAAGTGGTCTGTTTCGGCGAAGATGTCGCCTTTGGCGGCGTCTTCCGCTGCACAACGGGTCTCCAGAAAGACTTTGGTCCGCATCGCGTCTTCAACACGCCTATTACTGAACAGGGCATTGTTGGGGCTGCTATTGGTGCTGCTGCAGAAGGGATGAAGCCTGTTGTTGAGATACAGTTTGCGGATTATGTGTTTCCGGCTTTTGATCAGATTGTCAACGAGGCTGCCAAGTTTCGGTATCGTGAAGGGAGAACGGGCGGTAACGTTGGAGGTCTAGTTATTCGTATGCCTTGTGGTGGCGTCGGCCATGGTGCTCTGTGAGTCTCACCCAACGTCGTTTCTACCTATGATCTTGCGCTAACTCTACTCAGCTACCATACGCAGTCCCCCGAGTCGCTGTTCGGCCATGTACCCGGCTTCAGAGTCGTCGTGCCTCGGTCCCCGTCACAAGCAAAAGGCCTCCTCCTCTCAGCCATCTTGGAGTCTGAAGATCCCGTGATCTTCATGGAGCCTAAGATCCTATACCGAGCCGCGGTCGAAGAGGTTCCCGAGGAATCATATACCCTTCCTCTAAGTCAAGCCGAAATCATTAAACCCGGCTCCGACATCACAATCATATCGTATGGTCGCCCTCTATACACTTGCATGGCGGCTATCGAGGCTGCTGAGAGGGACCATCCTGGACTCAGCGTTGAGCTTATTGACCTCAAGACCATCTTCCCTTGGGACCGACGGACAGTCCTTGACAGCGTGGCGAAGACAGGTCGTGCGTTAGTGGTACATGAGAGTATGGTTAACTTCGGAGTTGGCTCAGAAATTGCGGCGACGATCCAGGAGCATAATCTACTTCAGATGAAGGCACCTGTTAAGAGGGTGGCTGGATGGACAACCCACACAGGGCTGGCTTACGAGAAGTATATCTTCCCAGATGTCGCAAGTAAGTTGATTTCTCTTCCTATGTCATTCATTTTACTAATACATTGTGACAGGGGTTTATGATGCAATTTTAGAAAGTAAGGATTACTAGAGATGAGTCTATATATATCTGTAAATATATACTTTTCGTCCGGAGGGCTACTAGGCCCTGAAAGAGCAGAAGACATGCTCGCTCAGTGGTCTTAATCTACAATCTCAAAATACTATGCTTTCAAGCACAAACGATACTATTACTGATACTTATACCTACATCAAGTGCAAGTTAAAAGTTTATTATATACGTATTAAGGAATGGAGTTTAAATAAGGCTACTGCCTTAACACCTATAAGCCAAGAAGTAAGATTATAAGGGAAGGTGTAGAGTCAAGTCTAGTAGGTAGTGATAAGGTGTACCGGTAATATGACCTCCTTCCTCTAGCTACATAAAGCTTGACTGAAATCAATAAGCTATTGTTCAACAAATCATAGTCCCTTTATTTTCGCACTTTACCAGGTAACATTAACTAAAATTACTGCTTTACGTACTGATCTAGGCGTCCCACTATAAGAGCCTTGGAGTCTATCCCTGAGACTGATTTTAGGGATCAAGGCTAGAGAAAAATTGTCAGCGTTCCTAGGTAACGAGAAAAATTCCTTTGTTGGCCGCTGTCTCCATGGGAAACAAGTCAAGAGTAGATTGCATGAAGACAACAAGTTATAGGAACTCGTTGTATAATTGAAATAAACAATCTGTCTGATACTGGCAAACAGTAATGGCGCGTCAACTACAGACCCTCTAGACCTCCCTTATGCTGATCAAAATCATACTCCTCAGGATACTTAAGCATAATCCTCCTGAGTTCCTGACGCTGTGCCTCAGCTTCCTCAGTCAACTCAGCATAAACATCAGAGAAAATGGCACCAAGTGCAGGCTTTTTCTCCTTCTCTGCCGCAGTGAGCTCCTGAATGATATCCTTGCGAAGCTGCACCCTCAACTCGGTGTCCCTTGCCTCGTCCCAAACACCCTGCTGCTTTAGCCACGTGAGTGTCCTGGCGATAGGATTGCGCTCGGCAGACTTCCAGTAGTTCACGTCGTCACTGGATCGGTAGGCAGAGCTGTCATCGCTAGTGCTATGGTGCGAGATCCGATAGCTCATGAATTCCAAGAGAATAGGCCGGCCACCGTCCTCAAGGGCTCGTCTTCGTGCCTCCTTTGTAGCTTCATACACGGCAAAAATGTCTGTGCCATCAACACGGAGTGTTTCAATCCCGTAGCCAGCTCCACGACCGGCAATGCCGTCACCACGATATTGCTGGGACGCTGGGGTCGAGATGGCAAAACCGTTGTTGCGGCATATGAAGATGACAGGGCAGTCTTGGGTAGCGGCGATGTTGAGCGCGCCGTGGAAGTCGCCCTCACTGGCAGCTCCTTCGCCAAAGTAAGACACAGCTACTCTAGGTGCCTTGTCGGGGTTCTCGAGAGCCTCCATCTTCAAGGCGTATCCGGCACCCGTGGCATGGGGGATCTGGGTGCCTAGGGTTGACGCCACGGCGTGCTGGAACAGTGTTAGCTACTGCCGATGACCGCCAATAGTGGCCTAAGTACTTACGATTCCAACCTTGTCTTTCCCACTATAATGAACTGGCATGTTGCGTCCCTTTCCGGGGTCTTTGTGGTTGCCTGCCAGTTGGTTCATAAAGTCCTTGAGCTCAAACCCACGCTGCAAGAAGACGCCGTGTTCCCTGTATTGAGTGGTGATGACGTCGTTAGCGGCCAAAGCGGCTGCGGATCCGACCATGAGAGCCTCTTCTCCGTGCGAGACCTAACATTATGAGCATAGGACTGACGGATGAATGGGCCACTTCACCATATAAAAGCTTAGGCGACCGTGCCTCTGCGCGTCGAACATGATGCTATCCATAATGTTGACTAAGCACTGACGGTTAGCTCTCCATATAAGTGCTTAACGTGGCCACGAGACTCACCTGTTAGCATGTTCTTGTACCACCCCAGAACTCGCTCAGGAGTGACTTCGGACGAAATTTGGCTCTCGTTTTCGACAACGTTCTCGGAATTCATGATACGGTACGTTGGAATGGTGGGCATGGTAGATGGTTCGCTCCATTGCATGTTCTGCACAAAGCGACTGCTGATAGCACCTGGAAATCGTGGGCTACGTTCAAAGATTCATGGTTAACGCTG
Organism: Fusarium sp. NRRL 53497; assembly: GCA_013184445.1. Taxonomy (NCBI): domain Eukaryota; kingdom Fungi; phylum Ascomycota; class Sordariomycetes; order Hypocreales; family Nectriaceae; genus Fusarium; species Fusarium sp. NRRL 53497. The sequence continues at coordinate 15,792 of JABCJZ010000319.1, read as the reverse complement.
TGATTAGAGGAATAACGCAGGTCAAAAGGGCACAAGACTCACTGGTCATCTTGCAGATCAGTGGTTGAGGTTGAGCTCCATCGGACGAGCCGTGTCACTTTGAAGGGCTGGCAGTACACTACCAGTTCTCTGTTGGCCAAGCGGCCACCGCATCGACGTACAAAGGTGGACATTGTGTGGTATTGGATGATGATGATCGATGCCACAAGGACTGGGCTGCAAGAAGGATCGAGCTGAATGAATTATTCCTCCATTGACTTGTCCCATCAGCCATAGTGCTCGGTATAAAGCGGGCCATCTCGGCATAGGAGAGTCGGTTATGGTTCATCCGAAGGTCTGTAATCCAAGGAGAGGATTGTCGGAGGGCGAGAATGACATGTCTACCGCACGTCGAGGTTCGACGCTAGCTCAATCGCCGACGCTAGCGCATCCCGCATCCGTCGGCCTTAATTCTTTTCCCGAGACACCAAATCCACGAGTGATGCCGATTACCCTGACGACATGTCAACAAGGAAGGGGATCGGCCAAAATCGACGGCAAGCAGCTGCATAGCTCGAGCCTCGGGCCGATTTTCATCGGTTTTCATACAAGAGAGGCTGCAGACAACAAACTTGACATACTATGCAGTAGGCTCATTTCCTGTTCTCCCGAGCGGGTCATCGAGTTGTCGACAATCGGCTTCAGCGTCCAAGATGTTTTATCGTTCTGTTGCCAGTGCCCCAGGGAAATTTGCCATAAGACAGATAAGCCAGGTCTACGGGGTTGGTAGCCGTGCTGTCACCTATAAACGCTTCTTTCACGGCAGCTTTGCATACAGTGGCGTGCGCCCATATCTTCTCGCAGACATAGGCGAAGGTAAAGTCTGATGGCAGGAGAAACAGTCGGTGAAACAGACGCTAATCCGGTTTCTATCAAGGCATCACCGAGTGCCAAATCATCAAATGGTTTGTCAAGCCTGGAGATAGGGTGCAGCAATTCGATCCCATTTGCGAAGTCCAATCGGACAAAGCATCGGTCGAGGTACAGCATCATAAATCATCTTCAATATAGATCAACATAACTAATGCTAAGGATAGATCACTTCTCGGTACGATGGAACAATCAAGAAGATTAACTATGAAGTAGACGACATGGCAGCAGTTGGCTCGGTATGACTTATGGACATTTACCCGTTTCGGAGAGTGCAATGCTGACACATCTAGCCTCTCATGGACATCGAGGTCGACGACAACGAAGTTGCGACAGCCGACGATATAGCACCAAGCGCCCCAACAGAGGAGGCTAAAGGGGCCGTGTTATTGCAGCCCCGCGAGCAGCTGGATATTGTGGCAGACCATCAAGAGCCCGCTGCCTCTCCGGAGCCTGCCGCACAAGCCGAGAATCATGCTACATCAACGTCCTCAGAACCCAGAAATTGCGGTATCATGCTACCGGCTGTGCGACATCTGCTCCAACAATCTAAAATCCACCTGTCCGAAGTGACAGCAACTGGAAAAGGCGGACGCGTCTTGAAAGAAGATGTCCAGAGGCATCTTGCAGCAAAGTCTTCATCACAAGATTTGCCGCAGTCCCAACAGACACTAACATCAAAAGAGAATGTCGTCATCCCCTTGAGTCCGGTTCAGAACCAGATGTACCAGTCCATGACGCAGTCCCTCACAATTCCGCACTTCCTGTACACCCAGGCCGTAGACCTGACAGATTTGACGTCGTTGCGCAAGCAGCTCATCAACAATCCCAAGGCGTCCGCCAAGCTCACGGCAAACGGCGGCAAGGTAAAGCTGTCGCCTCTGCCCTTCATCATTAAAGCCTTATCGCAAGCAGCCAGCAAGAATCCCACCCTCAATTCTTCCTTGGTACACGAGGCGGGTACGAAACCTCAATTGATTTTGAAGAGGTCACATAACATCGGTATAGCCATGGATACCTCCAAGGGTCTAGTTGTTCCCGTTATACGTAACGTTCAAGAGCATTCAATCATTTCTATCGCCACAGAAATTGATCGGCTGAGCGCTCTTGCAAGGGATGGTAAGCTAAGCCCGGATGACATGAAGGGCGCAACCATGCTGGTCAGTAACATCGGCAGCATCGGTGGACAGGTCGTGGCGCCGATTATTATGTCTCCCATGGTTATGATACTGGCCGTGGGCAGATCGCAGCAGGTGCCTGTCTTTAGGACACAGGAGGACGGGACGGAGAAAGTGGTCAAGAGGGAGCAAGCTGTCTTGAGCTGGAGTGCAGATCATAGAGTTCTTGACGGTGCGACTGTGGCACGGTGCGCAGAGGAGATGGCCTTTTGGTTGGAGAATGTGAACATGTTGGGTTTAGCTCTCATGTAGTGATCAATTTGTCCCGGTAGGAGCACAATCAGAATTGTAACGTCGAAGATAAGCTTTGCTATTTTGTGCAACTCTTCGCAGCTAATACAAAGCTGGCTGGAGAGGAGATTCGCTATTCTACTTTCAGCTCACTTCTTTGAGGCCGACATATCTCAACATTGACAAGGTACCGTCTTCCCTATCATGGCGTTCAAGATCATCGACCATGGTGGAGTGGTTAGCATTAATGCCTTCCAAGAGTTAAGAGTCGGGTGATTCCTGATCGCATTTTCTCTGCTTTTTCTCCATGTTATATGGTATGGGGCCTTTGTAAATTAACTCTTTGTGTAGCTATTGTACTTTGTTTCTCTTGTCGCTAAGCTTCAGGAAAAACCACCTGGTGAATCCAATGGCAAGGCATATTTAATGACACATGTTTGGGATAAAAGTGCAAACCTTCGTTCAACTCCTCAAATGGTATAGATCCGTCGACACGGTCTCCTGCTATGATTCCGGAGCAACTTGAAAGATCACCAACTTAAACAGTAAGCCCATCCACCGCGGGTAAGGAGAGGGTTAAGGGTGCTGTCGCCGATGAACTTCAGAATAGGCGCGATGAGGTTGATGATCCCAGGGACAATGCTACCGATGAGGCCAGTGACGACACTCAACGGGCTGGCGACGATATTAAGGAGAGCCTCCACCATTGCCTTGACTGCGGGCTCCAGGCCGAGAACGGCGACAACATTCTTGACGGTGACGACGACCTTTTTGACCAGGGTGTCAACGAGGTTGGGTATGAATATTTCGTATCCGCGCCTTGTTACCGCTTCAAAACGCCTCCTCATTCTTCTAACGGATTCAGTTTAAAAGTTTCAGGTACTGTGTCTCCTCTATCTAACACTTATACTTTCTCTTCATTGCCGCTATCAACCTCAACCTAAACTGCTTCCTCAGCAATAGGAAAACTTGCTGTACCCAAACTCATACCATCCACCCACGATTTGCCCGACACTCAACTATATCAATTCAAATGAACAATGAATTCAACCCGGACCCAACGTATCAATGAGATTCGAATTTGTCTAAATTCCTACGGACGCTATGTTCGTGGAGTCATCTTTCGTATAATACCCGGTTCGCGCATTTAATGGATTTGGAACCCAAATCAACTCTAACCCCATGTCTTCAATAGCGCCATTTCAATCCAATAAATGCCCCCGCAATACACTTTACCAAATGCAGTCGGACCGAAGCAACCTTGGAAGCGCCGGAAAAAGAAATACAGTGGTATGACGATAGTCAGTAGTACTTGCGACCGCCGCTAGCCATTTCTGTTCGGGAAGGCGAAATCAAGCCAGAGGATCCTTGACATTGCTTAAATTTCTCACAAGAAGACCTCTTGAGTTCTTACTCAATCGCTTAGAGTACTACCATAAACACCACAATCCCGACGCATTCCTCACAATGGCGGAAACATCAACGACAAAAATAACCGCCATTTCCAATGTCAGGATCTTCGACGGCAATGAGATTCAGGGGCCGAGCACGGTCATTATCAACGGCGAGCTGATTGGTACTCCAGATTCAGTTCCCACTAACAGTCTCGACGCGCAAGGAGCAGTGCTACTGCCAGGATTAATTGATTGTCATGTTCATTTATCTGGTCCAAGAGATCTGCAGAAAATGGCGAAATTCGGCGTTACCACTGCGTTAGACATGGCAACATGGCCAGCTGAGCTTCTCAAATCTTTGCGGGGTAGAAAGAACATGACTGATATTCGGAGCTGTGGACTGGCTGCTACCGCTCCAGGAAGCGTTCACAGCCGCATTCCAACACTGCCGAGCGAAGCATTAGTGACCGATGCTGCTGACGCTGAGCGATTTGTCGCACGTCAGGTTGCAGACGGGGCTGATTACATCAAGATTGTGGCAGATGTACCTGGTCCGGACCAGGAGTCACTTAACGCCTTGGTTGATGCGGCGCATCGGTCTGGCAAGCAAGTCGTCGCACATGCTGTAAGCAGAATAGCCGCGTCTATGGCCCAAGCTGCAGGAGTGGATTATCTTACACACGTCCCTGTTGATGGAGTCATGAACGATCAAGAAATACACCAAATGCTTGAGGACAAGCGTGTCAGTATCCCCACTTTGACCATGATGAAAGGTGTAGCATCGCGAAAAGGGGCGGATTACCAGAATTGCATCAAGACTGTGACTTCTCTTCACCATGCAGGAGTACCTATTCTTGCTGGCACCGACGCAAATGATTCTCCAGGTGTACCCGCTAATATTCCCCACGGGAAGGCCCTGCATGAGGAATTCGAACTTCTTGTTGAATGCGGCTTGTCTACAACCGAGGTTCTTCGGTCGGCTACATGTCTACCCGCCAAGTATTTTGGTTTAAGTGATCGTGGGATTATTGAACCTGGCCGCCGGGCTGATCTTGTCCTAATCGAGGGCAATCCGGTCGAGGACATTACAGCAACAAGGCGAATTCAGAAGGTGTGGATTGCCGGGCAGGAGATTACTTAAGCTGTGTCATAGATACCGTCACTTGGCAATGTTTAGTTAAAATTATGTCTATTAAACTTATTGCACCTGCTCTTTACTAGGCTGTGTAGGTTGGAGGGCGATAGCACTGGAGGTATAGATCTTAGGAGATGAGACGTTGCTTTCTCTCACTCTTTGACACAAACGTGCTTCTACAAATGGAAAATAAAACAATGCAGGGAAGCGACTTACTTGGGGGTTCAGGAACCTGGTTACAGGGAGTGAACGAGTCGGTGAAAGAGGCATCAGTGCTGCATACGATAAGCTTGGTTGAGAAGAGAGCACATTGGGATCGACTGGCGCATCGACCCGGCGGTTTGACAGAAAGCACAAGTTAAATGATACGGCACGAACGTAGCAAATTTCTTGCCGCTGTCGCGTCGCATTGAGTCCAGCGCAATGATGCATGCAGCACGAAATTTACCATTTACTAAGCCCTCTACGCCACCCACCTGCGGGTCTTGTTGTATCTTTGAACCAGCTATGGCTGATTCAGGCCCGACTATTAGTTTATCCCTCGTACCCGCTGATCTATGTTGAAGCGTCTGGGCGTGATTCAAAGGTGTGAGCAAATGTTGTTTCACACCAACTCGAAACAGACGGCATATTTTGGCAGAGGGACTGAGGTTTGGTGTCCGTGAAGCGATCCTGTAAGCATCATCCTATTCGGAAATTCACCTTCTGCTCCTGAGCGGGCCCCGGAACCATCGTTATTACCAACCACTATCACATTTTACTCTCGGGTTTTGAAGCAGGACTTGTATGGGTGGGTAGATGATGGTTTGTCAGAAGGTACGTAGTGGCGCTCGCTGCGAAGGAGGTTGTACTTTATTACAAGTATTCCGCTATTAGGAACAAAGACTATAGGGTAGGACCACTGCCAGCACTCACTCCCCTACAGAAAATGGCCAGATATAAAGAAAAGAACATGTCAAATGTATCGAATGCGAAGCAAATCAAAAAAAGGAAGATTGAATTTCTTTGCTTTGATATAAATTCTGGCTATATTTGTATGATTTGCTCAGTAGTTTGTTTCACATGATCTGATTTGAGAGCAGCGCCGACATGGTACTGTTGTTGCAAGCATCTTTGGACTTGAAATGCTCCCTTCTATATTTGCTATGTTGACGAGATGCGTTTGTGTCCCTTATTTATGTAACTACTGGCTTTCAAGTTTTGCCCTCGCACACAAACATCTCGGTAGTTCTACATCTTGATCTTGAAGAGATGTTCCGCATTTGTCTGACAAATCCGGCGCAAGTCAGAAGGCGCAACAACATCACCGAGAGCCCGGAGAAACTGAGGTACTCTCTGAGCGTCAATATATGGGTAATCATTAGCGAATAGGACATGGCCTACGCCCCAGGTTTGAATCGCAATTTGTGTAGGTGGCAACGAGAAGAGCCCGGAGATCGCTAGCCATACTTGGCTACGCAGGGCCTCTGACACACTTCGCTTTAGGCCGAAGATGTGCTGATCAAACATGGCATCGAACCGTTGAAGCATCATGGGCAGCATCTCGCCTTGATGTCCGACCACAATCTTGAGCTTGGGGTGCCTATCAAGTGTTCCTGATACGGCGAGTCGAATAACATGAATAGCAACCTCATTGTGCCAGCCCCAGCCCATTCCAGCTAGAGTTACTGATAGCTTCGGATTCCCTGGGAAGGTATAATATGAATCGATGACTGCTGGTGGTGCAATTCCTGGATGGAGATATAGAGGCACGTCCAGGGCCTCAAACTCTGATAGAAGACTATCAAACCGTGGATCATCCAGGAACAGGCCAGTTCCGCCGATGGAGCCAGCCATCATGGCCCCAACAAAGTGTAATTCCTTGATGCAACGACGAAGCTCCGTAATTGCTAATTCTGGCGCGTGGAAAGGTAATTCCGCAAGAGCTTTGAATCTAGCGGGTTGCGTGTCGACTGCCTTCTTCAGTTCGTCATTAATGTCACGGGCAAGAGCCAGTCCAGGTTGAGGTTGCATGTGTGTGCAGTTCACAGGCCCTGCGAGGCTTAAAATCTGCATATGTATGCCGCCGTCATCCATATCTTGGATTCTTTGTTTCCCGATTTCAGTCGAGCGTCCACGCGCATATGACAGAGCTTCATGATTGACAAGCTGGCTGAAGACATCTTTAGCATGAGCAGCTAGGCCTTGGCTCTCGATTCGGCTGGTGAGATTTGGAAAAATAATGTGTTCTTCGACTCCGATGACTTTCAGATCGTTTAATTCCGAGCGAAAGTATCCCGTACCTGGGCCAGGCGTGGTTATAGAGCCCACATTATTGGTAGGTACCGACGCCATTGCACAGGAAGGCTTGCAAGAGGGATGAAGGACCAAAGAACGAGTTGAACCGTGATGAGAATTGTTTAGTGTTCTTGAAGCTCGCGCCTGGGATGATCAATTTCGGCCTCAATCGACTCTTATATCAGCTAGTGGACAGCGTCGTGGTACACGGCTACGTGGCGTCGCGGGCTGGCTGATGGCTCGGTGAGCGCACATGAGCACCTCCATTACCGGAACTTCCGGACTTAGCTGTATTGAATAAAACCTTAATAAGTTTTTAGAGCTCCTAGCTTGCTAGACTAGCATTATTATGATGTTTCGCCACACCGGCTTGTGCTGTGGAGCGGTTAACTAAATACGATCGGGCCGAGCCATAGCGGTCTAGCGCCTTGAGAACACAAACCACGAGCGATACTCCACTCGAATTGAGGCGAATATGGTATTGCCGTACATGACTCTGGAAGGGGTAGTCACGTCGAGAGACTAACTATCAGGAGCAAAGGTGACTACGAGGACAAGGGAAGTAAAAGATGTGGTTTACAGCAGTACTAGGGAAGTTTCGACATCGTCTGGAGATCTGTGCTTGAGGGTTTATTATGATATTCGTCAACTTCGCGTTAGCTGCTTTGTCACCCTGTTTATTAGTCCAGTGACTTCAGTCGGAGGTATTACTCAACTAAATTCGAGATAGCGCAGTTACTCGGCCCGAACTCAATTGGAAACTGGCTGGGGATCTGGCCAACGTATCCTGTCGTGACGCAACCCGTGAATAGATAAAGTACGCAAGCATACCAAGCATCTTAATTCTGCGGGTTCACCATGCTCGTAAAGTTTATCTTTGTCATGCACGATCTTCTTTAATTTAAGTTTTGAGAAGAATTATCAACGCTTCTCCCCTTTCACCGAGCTCACCACACGGGCCAATCCAAATAACAATCATAAAACTATTACCATCAAGATCCTGCTGCCATTGAAGTCCATATTCAGCGGCGTCCTTCTCGAGATTTATTTTCGATAACAAGCAATGCAAAGGTTTTTGCTAGATCTTCCGGACGGTGGTGCGATCTCCGGACGCATCTATCTTCCTGAGAATACAAAAGAGTCTGGCCACATCCCGCTACTTGTTTGTATCCCAGGTGGTAGCTACGATTCCGATTACTTTGATGTCGATCCTCGTCATTCCATATTCAATCTCTGCACATACATTGGGATACCTGTGATCTCGGTAGACAGGCCCGGCTATGGTACTAGCAAGAGTCCTGCTGTGGTCGAGGACGACGAGACTTATGCGGAGGTGCAGGGCCGCTATTTCAACTCCACCATCCTGCCATCACTGTGGAATAGGTTTGCAAAGCAGTCAAATGCAACCTCCCTTGTTTTGTTGGCGCACTCCATCGGAGCCATGATGGCCATCATCGCGGCTGGTTCTTATTACGGAGATCACGATTATCCACTAGCCGGGCTTATCGTCTCGGGCATCGGGTCTGAGTTGGTAGAAGGCCCCAGAAAGGCCATGATACAGCTACTAGCCGACTCGAATAGCCTGGTTCACTTCGACACTCAAGCAAAGGATGCAATCATGCTGCAATGGCCCTTGAAGCATGTGGTAGGGTCGGAGATGTGTCAACATACAGAGAGGCTCAATAAACCAGTTCCACGGGAAGAGTTACGGGACATAAATATGACGTGGCTGAGCCGCTGGCGACAATATACGGACAGAGTGGCTGTGCCAGTTATGCATGGTTTGGGCGAGTATGACGGTCTGTGGATCAGTTCAAGGAAGGCCATTGAAGACTTCCAGAGAGCCTTCCCGAGAAGTCCGAGAGTTAACTGTGAGATGATACCCAAAGCGCCACATTGCATTGAACTGAGTTTTCAAAGCAAGGCCTGGTATCTAAAGTGCTGCGGATTCGCTTTTGAATGTGCTGTTTCGCGCGGTTTAGAAATTGACTCGAACCAGGAAGGTGAACTATGAGGGTGAACTTGGTCATGGGGGCGCCTAGGGAACGATCACTAGTCTAATGCACACTGGAAATTATGACTAGAGAATGGATGGAAGTGGTTACGGTTTGTGGTGTGATTGAAGCGAATGTTTGAGGGCTCTGTGGAAAGGTCTCCGTGCAATTGGATTTTATTATATATTTTCCAATGGTAGCTGTATGTTTCTATAGGTAGGTTAGAGTCTATAATCGTCCACCGAATGCGAATGCTATACGAAGCTTCAACACTTGACTTAAGAAAGTGAAAGGCAAAGGCTAACCCGCAAACTACAACGAGCTTATGGCGGGCAGTTTCGAATAGCCGGCCGCGTAAATTATTCATGACATAACATTAGCCGTTGCCTTTCGCTTTTTTAAGTCAAGTTATGAGGCTCACCAGAATACCTGAGCGTTAACAGTCAGATCGGGAGACCTTCCCCAGCGTGCTCAGTCTATGGCCTTAAGTGTTTGATTGCCTATTTCTGGCCGCAACTCTCGGCACCCCTAGCGTATGTATATATGGATAGATGGACTTTTCACATCTTCCGGAAACTAGCTGCTCTCCTCTTTAAGCCCCGTGACAACGGGCCATCATGGGCTCGCTAGTATGTTCTGGTTACCAGACTGCTCAGCCGGGCCGAAAGGTTAGGTGTGTCCGCAGCTTCGGCTATACTTGGAGACTAATTCGGTCCAGGGCAAGTAACTTTCCGAAAGCCTCGATATAAAAAAGCGTTAGTTGCCACAGAGTCGCAGAAGAAAGTCTCTTCAGGACTTTTCTTGCTTACTGTCTAAAAACTCTCTATTATAGAATTCCAAGCTTAAGGTCTCACCGCTCTACCCTACAATATGGCTTCTTCCACCGATAGAGCTATGGCCGAAGTAGAGATTAAGTCTCTCCTCGTTCGCGAGCGATACTATCGTGATACAAGCCAGTGGGATAAGCTGCGAGCTTGCTACCACCCAGATGCTTCCAAAACGAGTATCGAAATTTCATGGTGAGAATAGCCCTCCCTGCCTTCAATTTACAATCTTCTTTACATAGCGCGCAGGTTTCAGGGCGACATCGATGGTTTTATTACCGGCTCGCAGGGCATGACCACTGGTGGCACAGGTGCTGTGCACACAATCTGTCCCGTTGATATCCATTTAAATGGGACCAAGGCACTTTCTGAATCAACGGGGTCAATTTCCATCCGGTTCCAACACAGCAGTGTCGAATACGACTGCGTTTCTTTTACCCGATTTATCTCACGCCTTGAGCTCATTCAGGGCGAGTGGAAGCTGTTGTCTCTAGAAGCGATCTATGATCGCGACAGCATTACGCCGGTGCTACCTCGGGAGTTGCAAGACCTTCCCTTTGTTCAGGATGCAAGGCAGAGCTATAAGTGTATTGGCTGGCTCCTGTCTCAGAAAGGATTCGATATTAAGCAAGACTTGCCAGGGGTGGATGACCCGGCTATGTCTGAAAAGTTGATGAAAGAGAGCTTTGACTGGTTAAACGTGTAAACGGCAGCCTATGCGTAGCAATTTGTCACATAACTCTATAAGATGTTGCGCTATTACAAATAATGGCATCGAGATCTGCACTGAATGTCGAGAAAAATCCCTGGCGCCGTTGGGCTGTTGAAGTTCATTTCCATCGTCCTCCTCCAACCTCCAAAAACAAAGTCACGTTTCCCGCCGACCAAGACCTGTCTGGATTATCCTCCGGAACCACAAACCCGCAACCACCGAAACATGTCCTGTGGGTGGAATTGTCTGGTGACCGTGTTAGTAGCTTCGGGTTTTCGGTTACTTTGCCACATGCGTCCGGGCCCGAACTATTTTGGAAAAGTCGGAGTGGATAAACCAAGCAGGTCTGATGGGTGTCATGTTTGCGTAGTGCTCACACCCCAAACTCCGACGTCTGTCACATTCATGGGAAATGTATCACTGCCAAGGATATAGAAACTACAAGAAATAGTAACTATGTAGAGTTTCCCAGTCTTCTCGCCCTTTATAGCATAACCATATCACCTGCGGCAAGAAAGTTGTCGAAAAGTTCTAACGACAGGGCATTCAATTGCTCAGGGCTAATATCCATATCCAAAAACTGGTCCTGGTTGATGGTGAATGTTAGCGGTCGACTCAAAACAGCGTGACAAGTAGGAAGAAACGAGGAACACACCACACTGTTTGAGTTTTCTGCAGGCGCGTTCACGTCTGGCATTTCTATAGTGGGGCCCGGCGTGCCTGAGCTCGCCATTCTCAAGGCCTTATCCGCCACAGCCACGGCCTCTCGGGGAAATCGGAACGATACGTGTGAGGAAGTCAACTGGTGGATATATCCAAAATGGCCCGAACCCATATCTAGGAACGCGATATCGGACAATGTAGTCGTCAGCGATGGGTACTTGAGAATGTATACAAGGAGATTAATAATCGCGAGCATGGGATAATAAAACGCGGCTCTGCATGGAACAATTCAGCCAACATACACAACATGCTCTGGATATACTTGCGTTAATGATGAGCTAAGGTCGGGGACCCAATGCGTAAGGGATGCAAGAATCTGGCGGGCCGCCTCCGCTGTATGGCTCGAGCTTCGTGCGACGGCATCGCGCAAATGGTTGTTATTCGTATCCGCACTGATAATTCTGGAGCAGATCCATGGATAATGGAAGTTGGCGTGCAATGCGACGATGCTCCCGTAGTAGGCTCTGTGTAGACGGATGATGTTCGCTTTAACTTTGTAAGAGCCTTGAAGATGTACAAAAGCGTCTGAATCCATTGGCAGATGACCCGGGAGGTGGTCTCGCCATTCTGACAACTTGTTCTCGACGAACTCTACTTCTTGAAACAGAGTTTCTGGGGACTTATCAAGTGCTTGCGCGGAGTAGAGCCGTTTCAGTATTTGAGAACAAATTTGAGCGTGTTTGACATACGCAGTGCACAAAGTTACGTCCATTGTGCTGCCGGCCGGAATGGTGGTGGGTATTTCACAACTAATATCATCGTCGTCTAGGATCTGCCGAACGTGTCAGTTTCATGTTCCCGAACGGCACTTTCCAACCATCAGAGAGCGAGCTGGCAAGAGGTTTTGTACTGACTGATGGGCGCCCAGAACGCAGGGCGATGTACTTGTCGTGACAGTACAGAGCCCAGAACATCCAAGATCGATGCGACACGTCAAGCTCGGAAAGACTCCACGCTTTTGACGGCTGTCTGTGAAGGCCCTTGGATTGCGCAAGTCGCACTGCTGCTGAACAGAGCATGTACTCCACAGACGGACTACCCAGCAGCTCTGCAAACGAAGTCTGGATAATAATGATGAATGTTCAGAACACGGCATACAGAGGGAACGGACTCACCATAACTATCAAGGCTTGGACTGCTCGGAGGCCAGTGGGCATATAGAGCAGATGAGTTAACACGGAAAACGCGTTGAAGAAGAACTGCAGGGACCTTTCCTGGACCCCCATGAAGTCTTTGACCCCATCCATCCCCGCAGCGGCTCGACACCCTACTGCGTATACGGCATTTCGCATGGCATATGAGGCAGTGTCTTCTTCTCGTGGGCTCGAACTCTGGAAGTGGCGGCGGAGGTGGTCCTCAAATTCCGGACGGTGCACGACGCCGAATATACTGTCGTGTGAGTACTCAAAATAGCCTTAGGATATTGGTCAGCTAGTAAAGAAAGGAAAGCAAAGGTTGCAGGTCTGCGAGGAAGATTAACGCACCGGTTGCGTATTGCCAAGCTGTTTCAAAGTCTGGCTCTGGCCCTTTTTCTCGAAATGAAGATTGGGAGAGGGTCAAGTGCTTGGTCCAATCCGCGATTAAACCATGAGCAACATGACTAAACCCGCTGGCCTTGGCTCTCACGGAGACCCATCGTATGCCAGGCTCTGAACATATCGAGAGCCAGGACCCTGGTCCTACATAGGTCAGTACGCCCTGCTTCAAAAAGGGAAAGGTATTGTTTGACCAACCATGGTGTTCCCAGTTGATCTACGTACATGGTTAGCGCAGGATACAGACGAATGGCCACGTCTCCACATTGTTGCTTACATCCTTCAGATCGATGGTGGCTTCCTCACGATCCACTTCGGGATCCCTGGGAGCCAGAGACGTCTGCGCATGTGTTTCGGAGTTGTAGCCCGGAGCAACTTCATGGCGGAACAGTGCCATGTCAGGCGATAACAGAGTTCTCAATTGGATGGGCTCCGCAGCACTCGCGCAATCAGAACCAGAACGTGGCCCATCTGGTCCTTGCGTACCTGGCCGTGGAAGTATGTCGTTTGGACTCATGGCCGCTCTGCCGACAACGATGTTACCGCTGTCCACCTCGGAGCCCGCATCGTCCTGATCCTCATCGATTTGGAGGTGGCCAGCGGACGTTGCCGAGTTTGCTCGGCTCTCAGGGGAGAGCATGCGTTTCTCGTTGCGGTTGCGCCTTCTGCGAGACTTGGGAAGGTATATGCATTGCTTGTCACGGTCCTGTACTTATCAGCAGAAACTCCGAGCTCGCAACCTCGAAACGTACACGGCAATTCCCACAAGGCAGGGAGCCATCGCCTAGGAAGCTGTCAGTTGCTGCTTCTCGTATAAAAATGCAGTCCTCGGGCCGCCCACATTTCACCTTTTTCGTCCTGCAGTGGCTGCAGGCTTTGGACAGCTTGGCCAGCTCGTTCTGTTGCGACATTGCATTCTTCGTAGAGCCGAGATGAGAGATGAACACACTCGGCATGAGAGCGTTAAATATGGGAGGAACCCGAAAGCCCATGCGGGGTCGAGGGGCTAGAGCCTAGCAGGACAAGCCCCATCCGACTAACTCTCTCTACCCCAGCCTTCCCCATCTTTTTTTGATTGGTTCATCGGTGATTCCCTGCCGATCATCGTCTGCATGACGATTGCAGACGCGTCCAAGAAATAACGTTAGTAAGCGGAATGGACCCGTCAATTAACAGTTGCCGGCGAACCAGAGCCCCAAAATTGGTTCCATGGGGTTTTCCCACACTGCTATGCGTGTCTTGTATTTATACTGCCCGAGCCAGTATTTATTTTATCATTTTTTTAACTGGAGCCTTTGTCGAAAGGTCTCGGCCCGGGACCAAACCCCCCCCCCCCGGCTGCATTAGCAATCCGGCGGAATCTCGAAAGATTCTTGGGCTTATAAGTAGCCGGTCTATGCCGGCGCCCAGAGTTCGCACTCACAGGACTCTTCTTCTCTTCAGGATCCTTTTATTTTCAATAATGGCAAACTTGTCAGAATGGACGCACTTGATTCGTTTTATAGCCGTCAACGACGACACGGTTCGCCTAGGGCAACTCGTCGATCCCACGCGAGATGTCGGGCTAGACTCCTTAGAGAATATCCCCGTGTTTGCCTACGTTATCCAGGGCTCTATCTATGACGGGAAAATCACAGATGAGAAGTTACAGGTCCAACAGGTTAGTGTGAACAAGACCGATCCCGATTCATAGCAGCGACTATCCCGCTGACTGAGTAGCTTCTGTCCCCCGTCGGCCCACAGCATTGCCCCTTCATAAGATGCATTGGTCTTAACTATAAGCGCCACGCCGAAGTATGCTGCCCCTCATACCTACAGCATCGCAACGGAGACTGATGCAGAACCCAGGAAGCTCGTATACCGATCCCAGACGTCCCGGCGGTTTTTGCGAAGCCCCGAACGGCAATAGCCAATCCGCACCCCGACACTATCAATATTCCAACATGTGCGCAGGACGGCACGAGTGACTATGAGGCGGAGCTGGCAGTTGTGATCGGAAGAGCCGCCCGGGACATAACAGCGCAGGAGGCGCCATCATACATTCTGGGCTATACTGCTGCCAACGATGTTTCAGCAAGAGGCCACCAAATGAAGAGCTCCATGCCCGGATTTTCAAAGGGAATGGACTCTAGCTGTCCACTTGGTAGGCCATATCCAACTTCATACGAGTGCGATCAGGACACTGACCCAATTTCTCGTCTTCAACAGGTCCCGTTTTGGTCTCGAACAATGCTATCGAGAATCCCCAGAACTTGTCGATAAAATCCCTCTACAACGGTGACGAAGTTCAGGACGGGAATACCGGCGATATGATCTTTGGTGTGTACGAGCTGCTGGCGTATCTTTCGCAAGGGACTACTCTTGAGCCTGGCTCCATCGTGTTGACTGGGACGCCTGAAGGCATCGGATTTTTCCGGAACCCGCGGATCTGTCTCAACGATGGAGACTTGATCCAGATCCAGATACAGGGAATTGGGACACTAGCCAACCGCATTTATTATAAAGAGGACCACTGAGTACGGTTGCTTCCCCAGTGTTATTTTGTCTAAAAACAAAAAACCAGAAAAAGAATAGTACTGTATTAACCAAAATATGCAATACTTTATTTACTAAGTTAAAGTCCTGTTTAAATTAACTGCTTGCTTATTTATTCAAGTAAGATAGCTGTATAATAATAAAAAATGCCGGTTTCTTTATAAAGTCTTGTAGCTTAATATTAATAAAGTAAGTTGGTTTTAAAATTATTAATTACTTTAAAGTAATTTATTTAATTAAATATATTATAAGAAGTTGTTTTTTAATATTAAATATACAATAATTTATCTTTAACTTATAAGACTATTTATTTATTTAGGTAACTTAAATGTAATAGTGCTTATT